>JALPCC010000054.1:0-108652 GCA_026538405.1 Cryptococcus sp. GC_Crypt_2 | reverse complement strand
AATGGAGCAATTGCCACTAGTGAGGCTCTCGCCGGGCAAGCGGCCCGGAAACTGCTCGCCCTTGTCGGATTCAGAGCTACTTGAGCTGCTGTCGGAGGGAGATGAACCCACGTGGCCTGCCTGGGGAGGTATAGCTTGAAATATGGCCTCAAAGTCGAGAGGAGAACCATGATGTTGAAACTACAAATCAAGGTCATTCTCCTGGTTGGGGAACTGCAATGAATGCAGCATTCCGTGTGTATTGAGTGAAGGTACTGCCATGGTGATTTATGAGGATGTAAGTATAGAATTGAGTGAGTTGTATATAGAGCAAAGTATAGTACTTTTCTGAAAGATAGAGGTGATGAAAAGCAAACGCGTCGATCCCTAAATAGGCGTGGCAAACTACAAAGTAGGCGCGTCATGGCTGTGCGGGAATCTTTTATAGGCTGTGCGTGAATCTTTTCCCTATTCTAAGGCAAAGGCTTTCACCGCTCGATTCCCATACATCATCCTTCTCGTCCGTACACCGAACCAGCCATTGTTCATCAATCCGAGAACGTCATCACATCCTACAATGGTAGAAAATACAGAGAACACCGACGTTCCTAAACGTCTACCGCCCGACAACAGTCTGTTTGTACAGACAGCCGGTTCAGCAAGCACACAACAGGACCATAGTCAATCTCCCGCCGTCGGCTGTTCAGAGCCTGGGGAGCGCGACACAGGTCCCGATGAAGACGCAAATCCGTTCACAGCGTTCGAAGTCGGGGAACAAGCACCTGATGAGATCTTTGATTCTATACCCGATGGGAAATATGGCTGGATTGTTGTCACGTCCTGCTTTATATGCATGTGAGTCGTCGGAAAATCGTGGCTCACACTTCAGGTTCTTTGCAGTAGGTAACGCTTATGCTTGGGGTGTTGTACAGGCAAAGCTTGTAGCAAACAATCTGGGGTCAGCCTCTACGATAGCATTCATCGGAGCAATCTATGCGGCCAGTCCGTCAATTTTCGGCGTTCTCCTCTTCAAGATCATCCGGGCCGTTGGAGCCCGCACAGCTACGGCCCTAGGCATGGTCTGTATTGGTCTGAGTCAGATATGTGCTGGATGGTCAGTTGGTAATCTGGGAGGATTATTTTTCACTGTCGGACTCATGCAAGGTGTGGGCTCTGGACTAGTTATATTGGTGAGTTCAACGTGTGGATAACGACTGATATAGCCCGTATCGGTTCTATCATCGCAGTGGTTTTCAACACGTCGTGGCCTTGCGAATGGGATCATCTTCTCAGCAGGCGGGGTAGGCGGAGCTGCGATCTCGCTGGCATCGGCCCGAATGTTGGAAAGTGTGGGCGAAGTTTGGACGTTTCGAATCATGGGTCTAGCATCAATGGGTCTCGGTTTACCGGCATCGCTCATGATCAGGGAGCGTGCGCCCAGAAGACCGTTCAAGTCATTCGACTCGTGAGTTCTGATGAGAAGAGCTCTGACAAGACAGAACCCTTTTCAAAGATGAGCGATTCAGCACCACAATTGTCGCCTCAAGTCTTAGCGTCTTCGCATTATTCGTTGCCCCATTTTTCCTACCCATGTACGGTCAAGCTCTCGGGCTGTCTCCCCAATCCGCCGCGGGACTCGCTGCCGGCTACAACCTCGCCTCAGCTTCGGGACGAATCGGATTCGGCCTCCTGGCCGATGCTGCTGGACCCATCAACGCGTTGATACTAGCAATGACAGGTAACGCTTTAGCGCTGTTGATTTTGTGGCCTCTGAGCAGCAATATTGTTTTGCTAGCACTGTTTGTGGCGATCTCGGGAGTCACCTCAGGCGCGTCACCTGGCTGTCGGATCATGCATCATGGCTAATAGGTAGGGGCCTTCTTCTCATTGATGCCGACATTGGTGATGAGCGTGGTTGAACCGCATCTAGTTGGCACAGCTATGGGGATGACCTATGGTGGATGGGCTCCAGGATACCTCATGGTAAGACATCGTGTTCTGCGTACGCTCATGATAGGGTGCGCCCATCGCTGGTTATCTACTCGCCGCCTCGAGCGGTCTCAATTCGACTATAAACCCTTTCCGACCGGGGATGTTTTACGCTGGTGGTCTAGTCATGTCCGGATCTTTGATGCTGGTCTGGATGAGGATCCGGGCTGGTGGAACCTCCATGAAACATAAGATGTAGAGGCGGTGCAGTTTCCAGCGGGAGTCGTAGCTGTGTGAGGTTTGGAAAATGGTCGAGACCAATAACTGTATGTATGCATCGAATACTTGTGTCTGATTCCGAACTACGCCAGGAATGATACACTATCATCAGATCGTTGTTCTGGACCGCTGCGGGAGGAGATTTGAGGAGAAGGAAAACTCGCCGTACGAGTATATCATCCCCAGCATGGCGCCCAAAGTTTCGACCGTATCATTTTGGCCTACTTCGGCTACATGAAATCATACAATCGCTTACGTTATTATTCTGGCTATCTTTGCGACACCGATTGACGCTACGCTCCGACGATCCCAAGAGGAAAGCAGTCGTATTGTCTCCGCTTCACTCGCGGCGGTGGAATCGTTGGTCTGCGTACGATGGAGGCGATTTATCAATCAGAGACGCTACGTCACTGGCAACTGTCGAGATCGCGCCAGACTATCGCTCTCATGTAGTCCTGCTAGACTAGATACACTGATTCGGGCGAACTCGCCCTAGTCCAACATCAAAATAGCCATGATCCCGCAAGTTGGGTAGTATTGCAGGCGCTAGTCGTCGTCATCAGATTAAGCTGACACTCGTGGGGCACCCATCCTGGTGTCCAGTCATCGGTGTGCCATAGAGCGTGCAGATGTTACACTCGACAGGAGCCGGCTTGAAAGACCGAGTCGCGGAGAGGCCCGTTTCGGTAATCGCTACCATCAATAGTCTATCCCATTGACCACCCGCAAGGTGCGTCCTCCTCCTAATGCGTGTTCCCCCTGTGCCATTGTACTCGGGAGAATCTCGTGGGACTTTGATCCCACGCTATCTCGCTTCCTTCAGCTGGTTGACTGGATATCAGAAGATACCGTCGTGCGAAGATCAGCGTTCCGATGAAGATGCCGTTATTCCGATCGCCAATCGATTATCTCGGAACGGATTCCGACGAGATACGCCAGACATATCCTACAAAACCAGCAGGCCTGTCCCTTTAGTATGGAAGCAGGAAACGCGCACTTGTCTTTGCACGAATGTCTCTAAAGCTCAATAAGTCATCCTCGCAGGAAGTAAAGAATGCTGTAATCGACGTAGATGGTCAGACCCCAGACGTAGGCGAAATCTTCCAGACGGACGTCGAGGGTCAGAATTACCGGACTGTTTCTTGGTCAGTACAGTAGCTGTGGGCCAGTCCCGTGCGCTTACTGAAAGGTATCGCACCTTTGCACTCATGTTCAAAGTATTGTTCTCTGTCGGTGTCCTTTCGATTCCCAGCGTTTTCGCCTATGTAGGCGCTGTCCCCGGTGCGCTGCTGGTCATCGGGTGGGGCAGCTTCAACACATATGCAGCCTTCCTCCTTGGATCGTTCAAGCTTCGCCATCCGAATATACACGTATGTAAAGAATCATAACTGTCGAGCCGCGCGTGCTGATAGTAGGGTCTTCAAGATATGGCTTTTGTGGTCGGTGGTGTTTGGTATCGGGAACTGGTTGGAGCTCTGTATATATTAGGGTGCGATCCTTTTGCTGAAACTCGCCTGGACTGAACTTAACAACAGTTACGTCCTCATCGCAGGAAGTGGCTACATTGGAATGGCAACCGCCTTCAACGCTCTATCAGATCACGGCACATGTACTGTGGTCTTCACCTTTGTCTCATTCATTATGTCGACGGCTCTTGCGTTATTTCCGAAGCTGTCACAAATCGGTCTTGCAGGTAATTGTCACATACGCGAGAACTCGATCTCGGCTGATGTCAGCCTGGCTTGGTGTTATCACTCTATTCGTATCGATCATGACTCTTGTCATCGCAGTCGCTGCCCAAAGCAGACCTGCGCTAGCACCGATAGGCGATTTTGACCTCGGATTTTTCGCAATCGGGTCGCCGACATTCCTCACGGGAATGAGTGCAACTCTTATCATATTTGTATCCTCTTCAGGGACATCAGCTTTCATCCCGATGTATGCCTTCCCAATAACCTCCTTGTACGGTTTGCTGAATGTCAGTATTGCAGAGATGCGTAACCCCGCCGAGTACAGGAAACCCATCGCGTGCTCTATGGGCTTGTTGGGAGCATGTTATCTTACGTTCTCTCTTGTGGTCTATCGGTACTGTGGTGTATGGATCGCTTCTCCTGCGTTGGGTAGCGCAGGGCCACTCGTCAAGAAAGCTGCTTACGGTGTGGCGCTGCCGGGCCTTTGGATCAGTGCGACGCTATGTCAACATGTGAGAGTCACATCTGCCAGCAGTATCACCTCGCTGACAACCCCAGCTTGCGGCCAAGTACCTCTTTGTGAGGCTTTTGCGGGGAACTTCTCATCTCCAAGGTCGCACAAAAACGCACTGGGTGACATGGATCGGAAGTACGGTGGGATGTGGGGTTTTCGCATTCGTCATCTGTGGGGCCGTGCCGTTCTTCGGCAGTTTGATTGGATTGATCGGCGCCATTGCATATGCCCCGATGGCGGTGAGTCATTATCGATACGTAAAAGTTGACTTCAGATCGTCGTGCCAATGCATCTTTGGCTCTTTGACTTTGGGCATTGTCGCAAGGAGTCGTTTCTGGGAAAGTTGAAGTGGTCTTTTCACGTCATCATGCTTGTTGTCGGTCTATTCATGACCATCGGGGGGGCCTACGCCATGATCGCTACTATCAATGACCAGTTCAAGACTGGTGCGGTAGATTCGCCTTTCTCTTGCGCCGACAAGTAGGTTCATGATCCCGTGTACACTGACAGTCAGTTCTTAGGAAGAGACGTTGTGCAAGTGGATTCTTGTCTTTTAGTTCGTATCGTAAAATTTGGATACCCAGCCCGACAATCAGGACGAACCTGAGATGCATGTCATGCACTCTCTGGTGCCGCTCCCGATGTCAACGTTGAGCACAACACATTCACCCCACACAGACTGATGGGCGTGGTCGGAACACTGACAAAGCGTAGTAGCAGGCAGACTAGCACGCCAGCATCAGCTGACGATAGACACCTCAAGATACGCGTCGCATATTTCCAGTCATTAGACTAGATAGTATGAAGATACTCGACCACTTTACAATACACGACAAATTACGGCAGACAGCTGCAATCTATCGCAGTACGCTACTCCCGCCGAACACTCGTGAACGATGTCAGTGGATCAATCCGACTCCTGCACCCCTGTTGGCTGCCTCTCGCTCAGCCACCGCAAATTCGTCGACTTTGGTGGTCTTGAACTTCCTCGCCGGTACCTTCTGCTCGAATAGTAGATCCAATTCGCCGTACGATCGGCCCTGTAGAATAGCATAAGCGAGCCGCCAAAGAGAAATGCATGGTGGAAAGACTCACCTTGGGCTCAGGAAGCCGGAAGAAACTCTGTTGGATCAGTCTTGCCATCAGAGACCCGGAGATGGTGACTTACCCAGATCAGACCTAACGATCCAGCTGCGAACCAGACATAGGCAGCTTTTGGTCCAAGATCCCACTGTAAGCGATCAGTCGTTGGTCCCGCGTATTATGCAAGGCAACCTATCTGTGGAATTGAGCATATAAGGGTTCAGGATGCCGACTATAATACCTCCGATGTTGTCTGGCATAGTCAGTGACGTCTCTCAGGTCTGCGAGCAGCGCTCACATAGATTTCGAGCCAGCACGACAGTCTTGGAGCGGAGCCTAGTAGAACCAATTTCCGCCACCAAAGAGTAGCAAACCGGCCCGACGGTAAACTGATAGGTGAATGCAAAAGCAATCAACAGTCCTCCAATAGCCCATTGAGCGCCTGACGAGTCCCGATCGACAGTGCCAAGGATACCGGTAATCAACATAAAGGAAACGAGTACAACTTGTCCCCAGAAATATATGTCTCGTCTTCCGAAACGGCCCATCAACAGCCAGGAGGAGGCGGTCCCGATGAAGCCTACGGCGTACATGATCAGAGTAAGTGTCGCACCCTAGCACAGTCAGTGGTGTCATATTTTGGGATGACATGCTTACGGTTTCGGGGGTCATCCCAGCGCCAACAAAGAAATACGTTGCTTGACCCATCAAAGGCGATCCCACCAGAGTCTGGATAAGCCATACCATGCATGCGATTTCGGTTCGTCGACGGTTGGTGCCTTTGAAGCAGTCGGCAAAGTTGGATCCGATTTCGGCAGCTTTCTCAATCTCATTCGTATGATGCATCATGGCGACCTCCTTTTTGGCGAAATCTCGATCAACTCCCACAACGAGCCTGTTGACTGCAACTTCTGCTTCTTCGAAGCGCCCTTTTCTAGTGAGCCACCAGGGCGATTCGGGCGCGAGGACAATCCCGATGAACTGAGATATCAGCAGAGAAGACTAGTTTTGGGCAGTAACACACGATTGGGATGGGCCAGATCCATTGAATTGCAAAGGGGATCCGGTAAGCCCACTGCGTAGTGTTGTTGATGAGACCCCTATTGACTCCAGAACAAATGATCTGACCAATGACCCAGCACATGTTGACATAGGTGGTCAGGATCGGTCGAATCTGGATTGGCATAACCTCTGCCGCGTAGGTAACGGTCATGGTTTGAAAGGTACCTCAGGGGAAGCCAAGCAGGATATAACCCGCTAACAGCATACCGAGGTTGGCGGCGAAGAATTGGATAAACAGAAAACCAGTGAGTGCGATCAAAGCGACCAGCATGGTGAGTCGATAGCCGTACCGTTCAGATGCCCAACCGGTGATTTGCAAGCCGATGATTTGGCCAACTTGACAACCGACGGAGAGACCCGTCTGCCACTTTGCTTCAATTTCCCATCTGCCATTGTCTTCATTGAAGACTCCAAATCGGGTAGCGAAGGCTTGATTGGCAAAGAACTGTCCGAGCAACATGGTGTCGTAACCCTCCATGATGATGGCTCTGTATTTTAGTGAGTAAAGGCATAGGCAGGGCGACAGGGACCCACGTGGAGAAGATGATCGAGTAGAGTACACCTCGTCGGTATTGGCTCAAGGCTTCCATAACAGTCTGTTTCTTCTGACCATCAATGGCTTCCGATGCATCGTTGATGTATTGCCCAAAATCTGCAGAGAGGATGGTACCCTTTCGGTTGCCCGCGGACGCCGCCTCTACGTGTTCCTCGTCGTATACATTCTTGACCTCTTTCTCAGTGAATGCGTCTTCTGTCTCACGTTGGAAGCCAATAGCTGGTAAGTTCGGAGTCATGTTGGTCGAAGGATTGATGTAAGCGTTTGTGAAGGGTGATAGCACATTGATGGAGACCGCGGCCCCATCGAATATATATCGACAGGGAGTCGGGAGACCGTGGGGCATGTGACTTGGCAGCTAGCCAAGACTTCGAAATTCGACTTACCAAGGGCAGATCGGGCGAATGTGCGGCGATCAGTTGTGCACGACGATCCAAGACAGACGCTTGTGCTGGCGGAACGACCTCGGCGCTACCAGCTCTGACATGTATTCAGTTCAGTGACTCTTCTGACTGGTTTGTTCGAGTGCGAGGCGGTATTTCCTTATCTTGGCGTCAAGGAGTGCCCCACCCCACTAAGACCCTCACAGTTTGACATGGTTGTGCCTCGTCGTTTGACTGTCTTCCCCGGTGTTGGACCGGTTGCCAAGAGATCCATCGGTATAATTTCGCGCGTGGCGTAAGAAACGCCAAGGTATGACCAAGGGCATATTTGACGCAAACGTATCTTGGCATGCATGCTAAGCTAGTCTGACTTGCAATTTCGGTGTGGCTTCGGAATGCCTTTTCGTTGGATACCAGGTCTGCTGACGAGCCCAGACGGCGGCCGCAATCCTCGTGCGCTGAGGCCCCCAACGACTACCGGAAGCGACTCGATGAGCACCAACCTCCCGCCTCTCGATTGTTAAGACATAACTGCCAAGCGCTCGAGAGCCCTACACTCCGCTTGGGCAACCGAGCACTGCCATCTACCTTTCTTCGCCATTCTTAGACTCAATTAGCCCTTATAGCCCATTGTCGATAGCAGAGCTCGCTGCGACCGCCGGGTCACGGCATGTTGAGCAGGATCCACATGTGTTGACGCCTGTTTTGTGTTTGCGCGCCGTGGACAGCTGCCCAAAAGGACCGATAGTAGATGAGACCGTCCTTGAGATTAAAGCCAGTGGATCCCGATCCCCACGATCGATTTGACCGACAATGACTATAGTCGCCAACAGGACCGCCTCAAGAGAGTCAAGCAACAAAGCGACCATGCTCTTCAACTGCTCGTGCTGACGTTCCAGTCACGAAGCCGGTGCTTACTTGGAATGCGGTGGTCTTCATGGCGTTCAGGAAGCGTGGCGATTCCATCGCAAGCTTGGGCGAGATCGCGCTTTGAGGGTCGGGACATACCGATAGAGAGGCCATGTGAAGTCCCATACACACATGTCTAGTGTAAGTGCAATGCCAGTAATTCGGACGACCCGACGAGTGCAGCGATGCCAAGTCGTACCGGACGAGCTCGACTGAAAAGTGCGTAGAATTCCATTATCAGCAGTGGCTGCTGCTCTCGTCACGAGTCATGCATACAGCGAGGCCGAACGAGAACGACCACAGAGTAACTCGACAACTGGCACAATCGTGCCGATCCGAGTTCCGGAAGTCTTCTATATTCTTTTCGGTGAAGTGCAATGGAAGAGTGCCTAAAGCGGCGGGGTCGAGGGCCATGCGATGAAAAACGTATACGTCTCAGCCTTGTTGCGTTCTTGCGAGCATAAGAGCGATGGAAACATTTGTCCGAGCTAATTCGGGTCTAAGCAGGTTGACTAGCGATTCTGATTGACGTCAAACGACGGGCATCGGAACTTTCGAGCAAAACGGCCAGAAAACCGGATTTGAGGGTATTCAATGTGCGAGTATGGTACACTATCCATTGGTCTCCGATCGGATAGGCGTTTGAGAACGACTGAGGCCGAGGTAGGGAATAGATTGCAAAATTCCCGACGTGATATATTCATCAAATGACGCTGACCATTTCGACCATCCGGCCCTTCACACCGCGCCTATCGTCCATTTACACCGTCTCAACTTCCTCCATCGTCTACAGTCAATAATCCATTCAACCGCGCCCGTCGTCCGTTGATCTTCCTCCATCATCCTGGCTTCGTTCAAATTTGGGTGGGACTGTTGGCTGATACAGTGAGATCTATAGTCAAGTGTCCGCCTTCGTCCACAAAGCCGAGAAAAGCTTGCTCCACAGTTGCGAACACCTTCGCAGCATCGCCGCCAAGTTTAGTACAAAAGTTTTTGGATCGATCAAATGTACCAGACGAGCGGATAAACTCAATGCAAGAGTAAATTTGAGTCATGTATTCTGGGTTGAGACCGAGGGGATAGAGAGAGAATTGAGCACCAACCTGACATTAGCATATCTTAAAGACGATAGGATGTTGATCTTCAAGACCCACTTGTTGACCAGTCTCTTTGCTGCCCTTCACAGCTTCCAGGGCCCTGCCGACCATGACGTCGTGTGAATCCTTATCTGCTCCACCGCCTAAAATGATGCTCGGTTGACACATTTCGGCATCAGGCTCCCCAGGACATCCTCTCGAAATTGTAGCATGCAAGACGACGTGCTTGCCACTTGAGGCGACATGGACGAACAGATCCCGCATCGCATTGAAAAGGACCTCGGGCGGTCCTACGAAGAGTGTTGAAATATCGTCCGTTTCGATTCGAAGTTGTTCGCGGTAAGGGTCGAGAGCTGATAGAGATTCGACAATCAGCGACACAAATCCATCGCACATGGGATACAGTGATACTTGCGCGCCGGCGAACATTGTGATGGAGCTGGATGAAGTACGCTTAATGGAGTCAACATGCAGGATTCTGTAACGTAGGGAGGTGGAGGCTGGTTTTTCAACGTTGTACACTCCCACCCTTTTAGCGAGAAGGGATGTTCGGAGTTAAAGGCCCGCTCTTCCTCGACTCATTGATTTCGGTTTGTTTACATGCATTTTCTCCTATAATTTCATCCACTTCAACAAGGCAGGTTGGCTTCTGGGTAGATACTACGGTGGTCCCAGCTCAGTACTATGTACCAATGTTTTTGGCTTGGTGTATCTCGAGAGTGGTGCGTCTGTGAAAAGTGTTTCCGTTCGATCTCATATGTTTTCGTTCGATCTCATATCTCCGTCTGGACCGCTACCAAGATACGTCTGGATCGTGCTGGTGAAGTCTGTATGCTCAGTATTGCAATGACAGTCATAGCCATGCTAGCTTAGACGAGACCGAATGGACTCTCTCGGCGAATCACTCAACAACTACTGCAATCTCTCAGGTTGTTTTGGACACGACAGAAGAGGAGAACAATCCTGGCGAATGACATACGTTAGCAACATCATAAGGTTCGATCAGCATGCACCAATACAACTGCCTCTATTTCTCAGTCTGATTCCTAGCTATACCGTTAGGGGTCAAGTTGGGTCGATTCAGCTCACAATCTTCCTTCGCTCCCGATCCACTGGGGAGCCTCATTGAATCCTTAGCCTGCAGAAGATGACTGGGAGAGCTTTGACGGTCAACGGTGGTGATTCTTGCGATGGCCTGAATTTCAATTCATCAATAGGGCTGGCGGAAGCGGCGATCGCCGATTGATCCGCTGCAATTAGCACGTTAGTCTTCCCGGGTGCCACAAATCGTGAGCAAGATCTCTCAAAATCAGCTCGCTCTTACATCATTCATCTCAAACACATATCAACATGTATCCACTTCGAAACACTATACAAACTGGGTCTACGCAAGTAATCCAGCGCTCACTACACTATAGACTATCGCGGTACGTGTGTTATTGATCGGCAACATCAAGATTGTCGTTCCTCCTGTTCGTCCGTCTCAAGGGCAACAACGGTCGTCTTGAACTTTCTTGCCGGGACCTTGGACTCAAACATGATATCCAGCTCCCGGAACGTTCGCTGGTCGTCAGCTCAACGTCTAGGAGAGAGGATAGAAGTCGACTCACCCCTTTACATTCGGGCAATCGGAAATACGCCCAAACCAAACATCCGAAGCAAGATACAAACTTTTTGAGGTCAACAAGGTTGTCCATCGCTCGCCAATCGCTCGCCTAGGGACTCACCCAGAAGAATCCTGCCAGTCCCTTCCAGTTCCAAGCCAGCGGGTTCATCATGTAGGTGTTGAGGACGCCTGACACGATACCGACAACGTTATACCCATTCCTGGCCAGCCCGACCGTCTTTGAACGCAACCGGGTGCTTGAAACCTCTCCAACGATACAATCTAAAGCGGGTGTCAGCTTACTGTCATCTGCCTCACTGCTGCTGAGACGTACATGCTAGTGGTCCGACCGTAAAGTCATACGTAAAGACCCACAGCAAAACCATTGTCGCTTGCCCCCACCTGACCGTTGAGCTGACGAATTGATGAGCGAAACGAACTCACTTAGCTCCAGCGACTCCGTTTCGAGATGGAACCGCCAGGATACCTATCACCAACAATCTAGCTTTCAGCTCGGCTGGTCTGTGGAGTCCCAAGGCTCTCACAGTGCGCAAAGAACGGTAAGACCGCTGAGGTAAACCTTTCTTCGTCCGAAGTACTGATCAGTTAGTCTGGCATATTCCACTGACTTACTGTCATCGTGACCCAAGATCCGCAAGTTCCACAGAAACCAAGTGCGTACATGCCGAGGTTGAATTTGAAAGAGTCTTCGGTGCTCAGACCGGCTGAGATGTTTCAGAACCATGCCGCTAGAGTCCAGACGGTATTTGGACTCACCTTGCTGGAAGAAGTACGTTCCTTGATTGCCGAAAGAGGATCCCGAAAGTACTTGGACAGCCCAACCCACCACAGCGATTTCGGTGCGGCGAAGATCTGAACCTTTAAAGCAGTCAAAGAACGAGACTCCGGGCTGATTCTCGAGCTCATGTTGGTTGGTCCGAACCATCATGGCCACAGTCTTGGCTGGATCGGCCGTATCACCCTTGCGCGATAATCGACGAAGAGCTCGCTCCGCCTTGTCTAACTTCCCAGCTCGAACCAACCACCAAGGTGATTCTACCTTGGTCAGAGATAACAGATCGGGAACTGCGACTACTTACCCGGGGCGAAAGTGGCAAGTATGAAGAGCGGTACGGGCCAGATCCATTGAATGGCGAAAGGAATTCTGTAGGCCCATTGGTCCGTGCGGTCCTGAACTCCCAACAATACGCCCGCAGCGATGAACTGGCCGATAACCCAGCAGAGGTTGACATACGTCGTGAGGTAACCTCGCAAGGCAGTAGGGCACACCTCAGATGCGTAGGACACAGCAGACTACACATCAGCTGATCCCCAGTCAATTGCTACAGATGGAAGAAGTTGAGAAGGACATAAAGCTGTGAAAACGCACACTAGAGAAAGCGCCCCAAGGAAGACCACAGAGTAGTTCCCCTACGAACAAAGTTTCGATATTGGGAGCACTGCCAGTCAGCGCAGCACATGGATATACACTCACAAGAAGACGATGAAGATAAAGGCAGTCATGAGAATATGTGACACCTGCATTGTTCTAATGTACCCATATCGATCCTGGAACCATGAGGCAGCAAAAATACCACTACCAGATCAGCATCGACCACGGGAGAAGAGGCAGTCTCACATGATGTTACCGATGGTCGGAGCCTGACCAATAGCACTTTGCCATTGAGGGTCGAGCTGGAAATCGCCATTGCCGGCCGGTACTCCGTATTTCTCACGGAAAACAGGCAAGCCGGTGATACTGCCGAGAACTGCGCAAAATTAGTGGACGGGATGTAGAGAATTGCTCAATACATACGAGCAGTGTCATATCCCTCCCTGGAAAAATCATCAGCGGCAGTCCGGCTCGATGCAGTGATCATGCTCACATGACGATGCACAGACTGATGGCAATAGACCAAAAAATTGCCTTGGGATACATCCGGATTGCCTGCCTCCAATTGAGCTCTCGCTCTGCCGACTCGGACTCGATAGCATCTTGGATGATATTCTTCCATTCCATACCGGATGTAGCCCCATCTACGTTCTCCAAGTGATGTGCTCCAGTTGCGACCCCGGCAACCTTTTCATCATGCGCAATCTCGATGCCATGTTGATCCTCCGCTTTCTTGGATTCCATGACAGCTGTTTATTAAACTCGGGGTTGTGGGGAAAGATAATAGCGTTGGGACTCCATACCCAAATGCGCTATATATGGCTGTCGTAGGCTTGGCCAGTCAGTGACGGAGAGACCTCGAGCCGATAGCATGAGCTTATTCGGGCGGTCGGAGTGGGGATCGCCCCACCCGTCCCGGTGCGAGCAGAACGGCTCCGGCACGTCATCGGCCGGTCACCGCGTGGAGCCCGTGCCTGGAGCGTTCATTAGATTGGCAAGTCCCAGAAATTGGTCATCCCCGTCCATATTCGACAATGGAGGTCGAGGGGTAAGACGACTGATGCGACCAGTGGTCAGAAGAGGGGCTATCGTCATACCCTGATGGAAGGTTCGTCCGATATCCGTGTTTGTGCCCGGCCGTTACCCAATTGCGTGTCACAAGTTGGCCGATATCTGTCCGTTGACTGCGCTTATGCCAATACACCGCTTGGGCGGCTTGATTGGCAATGATCGAGGCTGCGTCGCTTCCCCAGAGTGTTTTACGATTGGAGAGCTAGTGGAGCGGTTCACGCGACAATGCCGCTCTCTTGGCGACGAATTCAGGGTATGCAGTGTTTCAAGCTTTGCATCACACCTGCGGTGATTTCAAGTGCACTTGCTTGTAACGCATTTCATACAATAAGTTGTCTCTCCATCGCCTCACTTGCCAACGATACGCACCTCCATCCCAGATCATCCACCTATGTTTCACCTGGATCCCATGCTCGCATGAGCCCGTCGCATTTCTTGGCCCGTTTGTTTGAACTTCCGCGCAGAAACCCCTTCTTCAAACAACAAGTCGACTTCAGCAAAGGTCAACCTGCAGGAAGTCAGTCATCGGCCGATTGCGGCCATCATGTACTCACCCTTTGGTCTCGGGCACTCGGAAGAAGAACCAAATGGTGCATAGAGCCGTAGATCCGGCCCAGAAGAACGAGGTTTTGGCACTGTATGTCAACGCGTGATGCCTACTGCAAAGCTTACCCCCAGTTCCAGGCAGTGCTGTTGAGCATGTAAGGCGTAATTACCCCAGTCCAGATGCAGGTAATATTGTATGCGTTTCGGGCCAAAACGACAGTCTTGTGACGAAGTCGAGAAGAAGGCGTCTCTGGAACAATGACATCTGGACCTGTTAGCCCATTTTCATAGCGATCTGTAGCCAGACTCACAAGTCAGCGGTCCAACGGTCAAGTCATAAATGAAGGTGAAGATGAGCAGGAACGCTCCAGCCGCCCAAGACACGCTGCTACTCGTTGATGAGGCCAGACTGATGAATCCCACAATCATGAGACAGACGAAAATACCAGCGAGACCGCTAAGGTATATGGTTCGTCGCCCAAAATTGGCGATCAACGGCCAAGAGAGTATTGTGCCGACGAATGCGAGGGCGTACTATCGTGTTAGCACCCACCAAGCTGTCGAGTCACCTACCAAAGCAAGTCCCATTGCGAAAGATCCCGAGACGGAAAGACCGGCTTGTTGGAAAAAGTAGATGGCATAGGTCTGAATCAGCTCTGTTCAGTTGCTCGTACTCACTTGTAAAACAGGCCCGCACATCTGCTGGGTCACCCAAGTACCGACTGTAACTTCGGTACGTCGAAGATTGGTTCCTTTGAAGCATTCCATGTATCCAGCGCCTTGAGTGAGTCTCTTTTCGATTTGGTTCGTTTGCGCCAGGAGCGCGACTGATTGACTCGGCGTTGGGACGTCGACACCAGTGTTTGCAGACTGCAACCTCTTGATAGCATGCTCGGCTTTCGCTTCATGACCATGTTCAACAACTGTCTTCTTAGAGCTTGGCCGAGATAAATTACTCACGCCAGGTAGGAGACTCCGGGCAGAAGGTACACACGACGATAATCGGAATAGGCCATATCTGATTGAGTGAGCATTCGAAGCGGGTATAGAGAAAGTTACTAACCCATTGAATGGCGAACGGGATCTTCCAACCCCACACATCCAATCTGGGCTGGACACCGACAAGTACTCCAGAGGCGATAAATTGACCAATCACCCAACACAAGTTGACGTAACTGATCATTAGTAAGTGTACCATGCATACATGGCATTCAGAAACAAGTAGCGCTGTCGTGCCAGCGTTGGCAAGTTCGATTCGTAGGGACAAGGCGAGCGAAAGAATGAAAGCAAGTGAGCAAGAAGGTGGGCAGAGCCGCACTTTCCAAAGCTAAACCGGAGTTCATAATGAACTGAAACGGAAGAAGCAAAGAGGACTGGAGAAAAGTGAGAGGAGGCAGCGACTGATTCTCGACTCACCTAGTTAGGTATCCTCGTAGATTCACTGGCAAGACTTCGGAAGCATATACGGTCGTTACTGTTTGGTATACACCCCATGGAATCCCGCACAAGATCTGTCCGAGGAGTTGAAGGGGTAAAGTCTCGCCAAAGAAAGAGATGAAAATCTGCCGTCAATCAACATTTTGCGTCTCACTCACGAAACCAATCATCAGAGCGGTCGCCCCTGTCATGACCACCTTGTTGCCATACCATCCGACTAAGTAACCCGTAAGCTGAAGGCCTATAATCTCTCCGATATAAGCACCGTTAGTCACTGGGCAGTCAGCTTACACCGCTGCAGATGAAGGGCTCGAGCTCACCAGCAGCCTGCCAAGCAGCGGTTATCGAGGGCTCCCCATCTACAACCTGATTCCCGAAAGTTCGGTTGAAAGAAGGGAGTCCGAGATAAGACCCGATCTGCAGGTAAGCTCAAATTTCAGGGGGTTATGAGAGCAAATCAGAACTCACCAGGATGGTATCATATCCCTCCATTATGACGGCCGATGACAAGAGGATGCTCCACCCTATAGCCTTCTTGTATGCCTTGATCCCCTGCCTCACGGTCAAGTTGTGCTCCTTGGACGTGGCCAGTCGGGCGTCTTCCGTCACTTCCTTCTCGGAGACCGAGGTCTGTCCATGTGACGCACCACCCGCCAAGTCTTTCTCCTCGCCATATTTCTCTGTTTCGTGGTATGATTGTGTAGTGTCCATAGTGTGGAAAGGTGGGACAGGTTAGATGCGCATGACACCCATTGCCAGCTCTATTTGAGGTCGTAGTAACGGTATTGGACGGCCGGGGCCGAAGCTATTTTGGTCACTTCGGCCAGCACCGCGGCGAGCTCCGGATACTCTTGATCATGAATTGAACCCTTGTTTCGCTGACAAGGTAGACCTCTGACTTGATTGGCTCACGTTATCTGCCGCTCGAGATAAGAAGGACATAATGGCAGTACAGATGCGCTGCACACGGAATGCTGACCGATAAGCTCGATACCTTTCCAGCTTTGCGACACGTCTAGCGTTTTTCCCATCCGGGTCAATGGGCAAAGACTGGCTGGAAAATGCGAGCAACCATCAGCTCTCAGGCAGCCAGACCACTATAGACGTAACCTGCACGACTGAGTTGAGCTGCGCGAAGCTAGACATTGTAAGCATCGTTGTTCCTGAGGTCTCAGAGTGATCCTGACTCCGGGGCGCACCGAGCCGAGCTCTCCGTATTGGCGTTTGTATAACAATGCCCTGCCTTGTTCTCACTCCCAGACTCCACATCACGAGTCGTACCTCATGTCACCCGTCAGAGTTGAAGAACCAGCATCAACGTGCTTATTGTACCGAGATCTTCATGGTAAAAAGCCAGAAACGGTTGTAGAGGCTCGAGGATCCTATTTATATTTGGATGATGGGCGAAAGTGAGTTAAAAGGATTTGGCTCAAGCTGACTTCTCAGAATCCTCGACGCCTGTGCAGGAGCTGCTGTGGCTTCGATCGGACATGGGGATCAACGTGTGATCCAAGCGGTCTCCCAACAGATGACTACACTCTCATATCACCACACATCGCGCCTCACCAACTTGGCGGCCGAACGCTTGGGTCAGTTACTCGTTGGGCATCGACCGGGTGGTCTATCTCATGCCGTCTTCTTGTCGTCCGGCTCCGAGGCGAACGAAAGTGCTATAAAGCTAGCTCGACAGTATTACGTTGAGCGAGGTGAGCCTGACAGGGTTCACATCATCAGCCGAAACAACTCCTACCATGGCAACAGTATCGGATGCGTCTCCTTGACCGGTATCCCCAGCAGACGTCGACATTTCGAACCAATTCTCATGCAACACACGTCCCGGGTCTCGCCATGTTATCCGTATCGCTACAAGTATGACGAGGAAACCGATGAGGAGTACGCGGAGAGACTGGGCGACGAATTGGAAAGGGAGATCATGCGAGTAGGACCTGGCAAAGTGGCAGCTTTCTTTGCCGAGACAGGTATGTTAATCGTAGTCAGAATCATGAGCTATCGTGTGTTGATTAGCAGTTGGTGGAGCCGCAGCGGGTAACTTGACACCTGTCCCCGGATACTTTCGTGCAATCAGGAAAGTCTGCGACAAGTTCGGTGTCTTGCTCGTGCTGGATGAAATCATGTGTGGAATGGGACGGACAGGAAAGATGCATGCTTGGGAATGGGAAGGTACGCAGCGAAAGGGAATAGTTCCTCGCTGACATCAGGTATCGTACCCGATATTCAAACGGTTGGCAAAGGCTTGAACGGCGGCTACCAAGCGCTCTCCGCTGTCCTCATGCAGTCCCATGTCGTGGAAGGACTTCGAGGCGGGTCCGGAGCTTTCGCCAACGGTCAGACCTTTCAATGCCACCCAGCTGCCGCTGCAGCGGGCATCGCAGTTCTATCGATCTTTGAAAGTGACGACATCGTGGCGACATGTGCCAAACGCGGGAACGAGGTGAGATATGATCAACACCATTTGCCGAGGTGCTGACATCTTGCAGTTACGCTCAAAACTGCTCGAGGCCCTTGGAGATCATCCCAATGTAGGCGAAATACGCGGGCGGGGCCTTTTCCTCTCAATCGAGTTTGTGCGAAATCGCAAGACCAAAAGCACATTCTCGCAGAGTTTGCCTTTGGCATCGCGATTAGACGACGCTATCTTCAGGAATGGAGTTTCCGTGTATTCTGGGTTCGGAAAGGGCACTGCAGATGGAGTAGTTGGGGATCACATCCTTTTCTCGCCACCGCTCAATATCTCCTCAAAGGAGATAGACGAGTTGGTTCAGGCCGTTTCGCGAGGCGTGATTGAAGTATTTGCGACGGAAGAAGTAAGGCGAGAGCTCTAGCGGTAGATCAACTGAATGCAAATTGTCGAATTGACTTAAATTGGCTTAGCGACTATGTTTCGGTGTGAAGGCGTCAAGTAGATCAAATGGTCTGCTTAGGTATTGAGACACCGTTCATGCGACGATTTGACAAGGAAGAGGCTCATCATGTCCTCTCGAGGTAGCTATGTTTAAGGTTCACAAGCAAAGGCAGTTGAACATCAAAGATGTATGCCCAGAAATGACGCGCATAGAAAATACATGCATATACTAGATATGCCGTGACTCGGTGAGAACGGTATGAGACACATCAGTTGTCTAAGATGTTTGATTATCGGATGAATTGATCGACGAAATTGGCACCCAGGCCGACCTGTCACTGTCAACTGGGTATAACAACGAGAATACATAAACGTACCTTTTCGAAATGCTCCCTCGCTAGATCTATCTTGGAAAACACATCCTCAACTGCATTTGGAGTGCCATCTTCGTCGACATAGATATAGGCGCCAGTGACGTGAAACATGGTAATCATCTCGGTCACCCCTGCAGGAACCTCAAGCGTATGAATGTCTCCAGGTGGTTCAAAGGCGTACGATCCCTCTTCCGCCCACCAGTCATGCTCCAAATAGTGCCATCGACCTTTGAGTGTCGTGGCATGAACAGGTCCAGCATGACGGTGCCGCGATAGGATGCCCGATTTCCGGACTCGAAGGAGATTGACAAAGTAGCCCTGCGATGTGTTGAAGAGGAGTGGCCGGAACCACACGTCCTTGCTTTGTGGCACCCAAAGTCGCTCATCCGTGTTCTTTATGTCGAGTACATCGAGATGTACCAAATCTTCCGGGACAGCATAGAGAGCAGGGCCTCGATATGGAACGGCAGATGTATCCGTGGGACGTGTCATGGCGGCGATCGGGAATCATGTAGACTACAGCGATACGCACACATATGTAGGCTTTTGGTGTTCGGCGTATCCCGGTCGGCTGACTGATTCGGTTGAAGCCGATAATTGCTTCTTCAGGCAAAGTTCGTTGATCGACGGACCGCGCCGACCTGCCATCAACTTCGGAGTTGCCCATTGTACTCCACCATGAGCGCGGTCCGGCGGACGGTCCATGCCTGTGCACAATGCCGAGAGCGGTGAGTCTAGAAAGTCTGTCCGGCCCTGACGACGAGAAAGACGAAATGCGGAGGGATAACCGATATCGCGAGTTGTGTTGCCTGCTCAAGTCGGAACGTGAGATGCTCTTTCGATGATGAGGCGAGAGACCCCAGATTCAATCCTTATCTTCGGGTCAAGTCTCGAGACAGATCCGCAAGAACTGAAGACACCCGCGAACATCAGACACCCGAGTTGCTATCAGAGTACGTGTCTTCCCTGAGGGGATCACTGATCGATAGAGTCCGACGACTTCGCAACGAGCTAGACGAGTTGAAAGCTCACCGTCAACCCCGCTCTTCCATATCTCCACGGGACCCAGCAGCAGTCTACAGCTTAGAGGGATCAGACCCGTCGTGGGGTAGGCGCATGGATACTTCCCAGACGATATCGCCTTCTCTTCTGATCGAGACTGATCATCGGTACGACCCCGCATTCTCCAACTTGGACCCCGTCTTCGACAATCTCTCTCGCTTCCAAGAAGACTCCTTTGGAAAAGGCAATCCAGTACTGCCGGCTTCGGGATCGACCAAACAGCGATCAAGAGACTCTCTCGACAATGTCATTAGGTGAGTTATATCGTCTCCATCCCGACTGATAGAGTAGCTCCATACCTCCAGTAAATCGCACATCCATGCCATCCTCGCTAGGACAGACTCCTCCGCTTCCCAGATCATTACCTGATCCCCCTTTCAGCGGGCCTATGCGGGTACTACAAGACCTCGGGGCGAACGATGGCTTCGACTTAGAAGTGCATGATCCTATTGCCCGTCAGATCATCACAGCAGGCGAAGCCAGTATCGCCCACAGGACGTAAGCGTTTCCGAAGCCGAGTAGGCAACGCCTAATCAAGCAGTTTCTTCGAGCATTGCCATATCAATGCTCCCTTCCTTGATCCCATCCATGATGCCGATATGGCATCTGTGCGGTCGCGTAGCATGGCGTTGATGCTCAATATTATCGTAGCCGCTGCACGCTTCTGGTCCCATAAATCTAGGTAAGAACGGCAATTTTGATTGTGCTGATTACAGACATGATACATGGCTCCATCCTCGATATCCCAAACTGGTTGCTTTGCTTGATGCTGAAATGTCTCGCTTGACCTTTCGCCCGCGTCCGGCGGATATCTGCTTGGAGACGGTTCAAGCCTTCATGATCTACTCACATTGGATGCCGATCGACGTGGTTACCACATTCACCGGGAACGTGTATCGATCGCGATTTTCGGAATCTAGCGCTTGGCAGTGCTTGGGCCTGGCTACTCGATGGGCTACGCTCCTCGGTCTCGACCAGACAGCTCACATACCGTTTCTTGATGAAAGCAAAACGCCAACTGCACTGGAAATCGAGAGTTACAGGACTATGCTATATCTCACCGAAAGCGATCATTAGTCAGCATTTTCGGCCTGTGTGACGAGACAAGCTGACATCGACAGCTTGGCTCTATCGGCCCGAAGGCCGTCGACCCTCAGCCCAGTACCTGTGTGTCAGGCCCTTCCCAGGTTTCTTTCTGGAAACTGGGCTATGGCGACCGATGCACGTCTCGCGTCACTCGTGAGGGTGGTCGAAGTATCCTATGTGATGGGTGCACGAGCCGATAGTGAAGAGAGTGTGGAAGCATTCAACATGGATGTCAACGAGATTGAGAGGTAAGAGTCCAAGTGTTTCGGCAAGCTGACGCCTGGTTCTTTTTCGCAAGACCTTCTGAGAATGGAACTCAAGACAAAATGCGACAGCATTTTCCATTCAGTGAGAGCTCCGCTGATAGTCGCCTCATCAAGGGATTCGCTGACAGAAAGCATCCCTGCGCTGGTATCGCCTAGCGTTCGCCAGCACTCTCCTTCCATCGATGTCTAACTGGAATAATGCTCGCCAATCCATACGGCTGAGCGTTGACTGGGCTAGCCAAATCTTGTATCACCTATCCTCGGCTGCCACCACGACGCCGTTCAACCCAGAAGCCGGCACGATACAAGAACCCCTTCAACCCGATCCAAAATTAGTCGCGCTACTATCTTTTGCGATTGATCAATATTATGTCGTGATGTAAGGCGGAGATGAGAGACGGGCTGACTTGCTAGTGCATACACAGCCGCTTTCCTTGTACTTGCTTGGCAGAACGGTGTGATAGATAGTGAGTCCCCACGACCACTTCCGCACTAAGATCAAGATGAACTCGGCACTTCTTTGGGCAATCGTAGTATACCAACGGAGTCTTGCGCCCTATATCGACTGGTAGATTTGGCATCAAGGACACTTCGTCAATGCGCACCTGCTCGAGGCCATCCCGCAACCCGCTATGCCGACTTTCTGGCTGGTATGACCAAGATCATAAACGCGGAACCCATCACCAATGCCGAAAGAACTACTGGTCAAGCCGCTTTGGACACTGGGGATTTGATGAGAGATCAGGATTGGCTGGAATTGTGGCAGGACTCGGGTTTAGATCAAAATTGGCTGTTTGGATCCATTGGTGATGTACCATGATATAGCGTTTTTGTAACATGATTGCATTTTAGCGTCGTTATTCAACTCTTCTAATCCCTACGAACTACTCGTCCAACCCGTTGCCAAACTGATCCCTTGTTTCTCTTCATTTCCGCTTTGTAGCGGAGCTCCTCCTCCACTTCCTCCTCATTAACTTCACCCGAAGCATAGAAGACAACGGTCAAAAATCCTAGCAGAGCAGTGAGGATACATCCCGCCATCGCACCAATAGCTTTAGGAGTCCATCCCTGAACGTCAACATCATTCTGGCAGTGAATCAGCAAACCTACCATCTTGAGTGGGAAAGGTCCCCATGGCTGTCCAGCAAAGTCTGTAGTCGACATCTTTCCTACTATGTTGCCGGAAGTTGGCATTTTCCAGTAGTCGCAGTGATCACGGAGAACTTGAGGGATCGAGGTGTTGGTTTCTTGCATCTTCTCTGGGGCCTCGATGAAAACGGCTGCCAGTCCTGATGACATGTGCCAATCGACCTGTACAGTCAGTCGACTGCTTGAACGAGAGCTGTCGTGCTTACGTGGCAATGGAAAAGAGCCTTTGGAGTCAGCTTGAGACAATGCGCGATATGAACGGGACTTACAGCTCCGGGGTTGTCGGCCACCCATCGCAGAGTCACACTGCCACCGGGGGGGATTGTCACCGTATCTCGACGGACTGGATTGGCCTGTCCTTCTTCGAAGGGAGGGTTGACATCGGTGTCATTGGAGGTGACGTCGAAGGATTTGTGAACGATTTGGAACTCGTGTCTTATTTCATCAGTGATGTTCGAGGTTCTCGGAACAGGCCTAGCTTACAGGTGAAGATGGAATGGGTGGAAACCACTGACAGGCATCAGCATAGGGATTCAAACACGTCAGGCCACTTACGCATCCCAGTTGAACACGGTCAACTGAACTCGAGACATGTGAGGATAGGCGAAAGCGTTGGTCTGAGCACCATATACCTTGTTATTGAGCGCGTCGGCACCCATAGTCATGGCCGTAAAGATGGTAGGGGTATGAGGCATTTGATAAGTGACGTTGTTGACTACAAGTGAGTGGTTTATTGACTTCAATCGATCAACACTTACAAGAAGCTCTGTTGGTGCCGTCATCATAAGTCTAGACGGTGAGTCATGTATCTACTTGATGGGTTAGGACGTACATCGAAAAAGGCGTTCAACACGAATTCGATATCATGGTCAATCATTGGTTCAGCAAGGACAGGTACTAGCCCTGTATCGTCCAGTACCGCTGGTGCATCGTAAGTCGCAGGCTCGGCTGAAGGGAAGTTGGTATTGTAGACGACCTGAATGGTATTGTTGAGAACGAGGTCTTCTGGGACCGCATCGTACCTGTGGATAAGCTCATGTTGCGACACAATTACACTACTGACATGTCCTCACTTTGCCCGATGGATAAGGCATAATTGGTCGTGGCATCTGCCTTTGCTTGGACCAGTAGGGAATACCGTTGGCCAATCGATATCGTCAGAGTGTCGATGAGGAATGGTTCCATTTCCACTCCATCGGCTTCGATGATGTAGATCTCATGTTGATCGAGATGGACAAAGAACACTATCATGGTCAGCAGACCCCAGTATATATATGAGGACGACTTACTCGCCAGGGCGGACATGTTGATGACCCGGATCTTGTATGTTTTGCCAGCTTCGAATGAGATCGACGCTAGGTCGTTCACGCCCTTGCCCTGCATCAAATCGTCATTGGAGCTGATGTAGCTATCATTCTTGGCGACATAAATCAAGGCGGATTCTGATAAATAAGTTTTCGTTCTCAAAACTGTAAACTCGATCAATCTTACTTGGTACAGGCTCGGCTCCAGTCGGATTCCGCCAATTGAGAAACTCATTATCTATCAAGTATTGGTATTCGTCGTGATACCTATGGTCAGGAGTCAGGATGCAGTGTCACGTACCAGTCCGAAACAACCACAGTATATTCGTCATCCCATGTGGTGTTGTCGCCACGACCCGTACCGTTCTGAGGGAGGATGATGAATGCTATATCATCAGCATGAACACGAAGCAGTGTGAGATCTACTCACGTGCACGAAGACCATCAGTGTACTGCCCCTTGTGATGACCGTGAATCCTGCATAATCAGCGAAATCCGAGTTGATCCGTTATTATTCGTACCAGTAAGTTCCAGTCTGCAGCGATGTATCGATATGGTAGTCTAGTGTTTCTCCAGGAGGGATCGGACATTGAGTCGTTGAGACTGCTCCATCGTACCATGTCGATCCGTTGAAAAATTGTCCATGGGTGTGGAGAGCGGTACCTTCCCCTGTTCCAAGACCGTTGGTTGCGTGGACGATGACGGTGTCTCCCTGATGCGATACTATAGGAGGTGGACTACATTTAGCCAACGTCTGTGGTTCAGACTCACGGCCATGATCCATTGACACCTATCACTCTTCTTTCTTGAAGCTACATCATATCAGATAAGGTCTACCAGAATCCGGAAGAAAAACTTACTCCATCGGGGTTCGCCTCTGTCCAAGTAATGTTCCACCAATGTTCAACAACAGCAGCTTGTGCGACTACTGCCAAAGCAGCCACAGCGACAAGATTCGAAGCCGTTGATCGCATTTTTCGATGTTGCAATGAATGAAGGAGAAGACTGATATTGCCTCAATGATATGAGTTGTCAAAGTTGGGCCGGAGGATGAATTGAAGGAAGCGAAAAGCAGCATTCTCTAAGGGTCGGCCGATCGCTTCTCTCTCTTGCGCTAGAGGATGGGCGTATTCGGATACAGCGCCCAGGCACCTCCCGTTCGTTTTGACGTCTCCACGAAGCCTAGTCCTTGCTCAATCAGATAACGGTCAAGCATGTGAAAAGTGGCATGGACCTCGAAATAGATCGACTAGTCAATTTGAATTGATTTGATCCCGTCTACCCGGAGTAGGAAGAGAGGATGGAGAGATCCCCGTACCTCATTGACTCAGGATCGTCGGCCGACTCTCTGCCCAAAATAGCAATCGGTGGTAATCTGATAGCATGAAGCGAAAACAGCGGGCGAGGTCGGGCACTAGCAATTCTGACAAAGGGGCTGAGCGGCCGAGAGGCGTTTTGCGAAACTCTCAAGAAGAGGAGATGGAGTTGGTGACTTGATTGATTCAGTATCCACATTTCTTTCATCTTCTAACTGTAAAACATGCCCGACTACTTTTCGGTCCCTATTTTCTTCATCGTCTTCCGTGAGTCCTCTCAGTCAAGCATACAGGGGGTCAGGCTGACCGACAGGTGAGACCATCGAAGCTGCGATCATTGTTGGAGTACTACTCTCCTTCGTTGAGCAGTTGATGACCACTGGGCGAAAGTCACAACCTACCGATAGCCATGCTTCAACACTGCCGGACCTTCAAAATGGAGTCACCGTGGATGAGGAAGATAAGAAGCGTACCGCCAAACTATTGAGACGAATGCGCCTTCAAATTTGGGCAGGCACCTTGGCTGGCTTCTTCCTCGCTCTCTGTATAGGAGCAGCTTTCATTGCGGTCGTATGTAACGCCATCGTATCGTTAAGCGCTTCAGCTGAGTACAGTTCTACACCAAGGTCGTGGACCTTTGGGCCAAAACCGAGCAGATCTGGGAAGGAGTCTTTTCGGCAGTCGCAAGTGTTATTATCATGATCATGGGTATTGCTTTCCTAAAGATGGACAAATCGCGGGTCAAGTGGAGACTCAAGCTAGCCGATGCGTTCGAGAAAAGCCACTCCAAGGCGATGGGAGTGTCGGACGACGGGGAGAATCGGATCCAGAAGGAGGAAGGACGAAGTGGAAAGTGGGCACTGTTCTTGCTTCCTTTCATTACTGTTGTTCGAGTACGCCTTTCCTCCAAAGTAGTAAGACCTGCACTGACATAGTAGGAAGGGCTCGAAGCCGTTGTCTTCGTCGGCGGTGTGAGTTTACCCCACTACGGGCCGTCATGTTGACTGATTATAAGGTCTCACTCGGCATTCCTGCTGTCTCCATCCCAATCGCTGTCATCGTCGGTCTCATCGCCGGAGCTATCGTCGGTATGTCAAGTCATCCCGCTGAGACTTCCGAGCTAATCACGTAGGTTTCCTCATTTACAAGACTGGGACTACCACCACTCTTCACTGGTTCCTTGTCGGTTCAACCACCATTCTGTTCCTCATCGGTGCTGGTCTCTTCTCAAAAGCTATCGGATACTTCGAATACTACACTTTCGCCAAGGGTGTAGGAGGAGATGTCGCCGAGACTGGTGATGGACCGGGCAGTTTCCGAGTCGCTGGAAACGTCTGGCATCTGACTTATGGTATGTACCACTGACGATATCGCTGATTGATAGGCAATCCCGAGACTGGAAGTCCCACCACTAATGGAGGTTGGCAGATCTTTAACGCTATTCTCGGCTGGAGCAAGTTATTTTACCGGTGTGCAATTTCTTCCATACTGATAATCAGACAACTCTGCTTCTATCGGGACGATCCTCGGATATGTATTCTACTGGCTCTTCCTGATCGGTGTTCTCCTCTACCTCAAATGGCAAGAAGGTCGACTTTCTCTTGCTGGTCGTGGCAGTGCCGCTTACAATCGACGAATGGAGAAACGAGCAGCAATCGGGGAGGGTCTTGGTAGCCAGTCCTCTCGATCTGATTCTGCAGAGACTCCATCAGACGAGAAGAAAGAGAGAGACCTTGTCGGAAATTGATAAGCATGAAATGTTACATAGTGGCTGGAAGGCACAAATTGATCATCTATGCATGAGGCGTTGAAAAACTGGATACTGGTATCGGCTGTTGAGCGGCCCACACCTCTTACCCTGATTGTTGCCGCAAAAAATCGGTTATTTTGGGACATTTGCCCCCATGTTCCCTCCTCATATGACGTTTTGCTGTCTCGCTAGCGCGAAGGTTTTTCAAGCTACAAAACAGCCCCGTGTCGAATCTGACATTCCCCAACAACAACATCGATTCCAGTACTACTCGCTCTGAGATCATGGTCGCTGCTGTACACACCAAGGGCGAAGGCCTTAATAGCTTCACCGACTTTTTCTCGAAGGAATACCGACGAGCCATCATCTTCTGTGCGCTTGTCACGCTCGCCCCTATCGCTTATGGGTATGATGGAACGTATTTTACAGCCCTACTCGAAACGCCAACTTTTGTTAAACAATTTGGTGATTATGTTGGGCCTGGACCGAATGATTACAAGATCTCTAGCACCGATCAAAGCGTTTGGGTGTCAATCATACAGGTGGGCGAGGTCGTTGGATCACTAGCTGCTGGACCCATCGGGTAAGTATCAGAAAAAGAGAAAAACATCTGACATCAGTGATTTTTCGGGCCGAAAGGGAGGCTTGTTTGTGGCTATTGTGTTGTTGGCCATCGGGGTGGTTCTGCAGATGATCGTCGTTGGAAGCTCTGCGCAAGTCCAGTCCATCATGGTGAAAGAATTGTGTTGACGACATAGGCTGCTTACCGTCGGTCGACTCATCGCCGGAGCCGGTATCGGTATCATCTCAAATGCGTAAGCTCCTGCTGGTATGGCTGTCCGGTAGCTAATCAATCAGCGCTCCCCTATATCTTTCCGAGATCCCTCCCGTTGAAATTCGAGGTATCGCAGTTTCCAGGTGGGTTCGATTGGGACCGAACGAATAGAAATCTGCTAAATTGTTAGCTGGCAGTTGATGTTGGCCATCGGACAAGTCATTGGTGCTGCAGTCGGTCTTGGAACACATACCATAGAGAGCACAGCGTGAGGACCACCGTTTGAAGAGCTTCCGAGTATCAGCTGATACCCAGCTCATGGCGAATCCCCATCGCCATCAATCTTGTTTGGGTCGTCCTACTCGCTGGAGCTCTGTTGATTATTCCTGAATCTCGTAAGTCAACTGCCGTATGCCGGCTTCACAGACTGACATCACAGCTCGATGGTTACTATACCGGGGTCGAGATGTGAAAGCCGAGAAGGCATTGAACAAGATTCACGGTCAGGCGCTTCACCACGAAATGATTGTTCAAGAACAATTGGCGATTCTCAATAAGTCAAGGGAGGAGGAAGCCGAGTCGTCGAGCGGTCAATCCAAATGGAGTGATCTCTGGAGTACGTCCCCTTTGTCTCGCCAGAGACGATAGTGCTGATTATTCAGAGAACCCAGTCGAGCGAAGAAAACTCATTGCTACTGTCGGTATCCTGGTGTCTCAGCAGATCTCAGGAGTTCAGTTCATCTTTTCCTACACCACCACCTTCTTCACTCTGGTCGGTCTAGATGATACGTTCGTCATTACCGTGAGTGAATAGCGAGACGATGCGAGCTTGACTAACGTCAGATCATCGTCGACTGTATCGAAGTGCTTGGTGTTATTGGATCTTTCTTCATCGTTGAACGATTTGGCCGAAGACCACTATTGATTTACACGTCAGTCTGCACTGGTTTCGGTGGTTTCAGCAATCGCTAATCGTCAGTGGTATATTCATGTTCATCACTCTTCTTGTCGTAGGATGTTTGGGAGCAGTCGCTGGACAAGGCGATGCATTCGAACCATACTTGCGAGAGCACAAGGCTTTCGGTAAAGCGGTCGCCGCCATGATCTGTCTCTATGGTATGTTTGTCTCTCCAAATCTCTCAACTTCCTCGTCTTTTCGATGTTCAGTTTGTTGATCGTCCAGTATTCGCCTTCAATTTGGCATGGGGGCCCATCGCATGGGTAGTGTAAGTCCACGTTGTCAATTCTCGCGAGGAAGAAAAGCTGATGACTTAGTGCCGCCGAGATGTCCACTGGTCGAAATCGTCAAAAACACCTGTCCATCGGTACTACCATGTTCTGGATTACCGCCTGGGCCGTCACTTTCACTCTGCCCTACCTATTCCAGCCTACCGATGCCGGACTTGGCCCCATGATTGGTTTCGTAAGTCGAGCTGTCGGAAACCAGGATTTTGCTCATCTTCCCAAGATTTACGCATTTGGTGGATTTTTATCCGTCGCTTTCGTTTACTTTGTCATTCCCGAGACTTCTGGCCGAACTTTGGAGGAGATCAAGTGAGTCTTCCTGTATATTGAGTGGGACTGGTGCTGATGGCCAGCTTCATGATGGAGGCTCGAATTCCTACTCGACAATGGAAGACCTACGACCTCGCCACTACTGTTGCCCGGGACGACAAGAAGCAGAGCAGATTCCAAGCTAGCCATATTGAGGGAACCGCTGAGCATCCTAGCCGAGATCTAGCCAAGGTCGACTCCCAGTAGATTTTGCCATTTCAGACATATCCCCCAGTAACGGTGTCCGGCCTGTCACTCTCTCGTATATTTGAGATGCATAAACCATATAAATAGATATTCTTTTCTCTCTTGATCGTCTCCCTTGTTCGTGACATATATTCGATATTACAACATTTGCCATCGTTGATTGCCGAGAGCAATCAAGCGATTGAAAAGCTCATCCCGCCTTACGATCGATGTGAGCTCGAGCGTTTCATGTATTTGCTCCAAGTCTGTAGGTCGACGTATAACCTTAACTTCCAGGCCTGTGCCGCCTGCTCCCTCAGAATCCAGTGCCCAGGACAGGGCGGTTCGCTTGACAGTCGACAAGCCCAATTTCTTTAGCGCGACGATATCGTCAATGGGGACTACCAGATGACCGGTTGAAGGGTCGTTGGAGGCGTCAATGGTGATGTTCTCGGCTTTTTTCTTCCGTATGGTGGAGAATTCGACTCTAGCAGGTACTGTGCCAGAGATGGCGGCGGGGTGAATGACCACATGACCAGGACCATGTTTCTTGTGCCAAACATAGAAGCCTTCTGTCAGTGAAATTGCTGCTTGCATGGCGTTCACTTACTAGAAGGAGTCTCGCCTCTTACTTCGACAGGCCTAGAGGGCATACGATCCAGTGCTTTCGAGACGAGCTTGTGATCTTTGGATATGTGTAATCTATCGAGAACAAGCTGAGAGTTAGTTCGTTCAATAGCAAGACTGTTGAGACTCACTTCAGCTTTGGCCTGGATATCGATTTTTCGATGCCCAGCGACAACTGCAAATCCCTGGTATCAGCTTTACTCACAGACCATGACAGAAGAACGTACCTCTTCTTTCGCTTTGCCCAACTTGTCCCAGGCTTTCCTAGCCTTTGCTCTAGTGGTATCCTTCCCCTTTGCCCCAGCACTACTGATTTTGCCTACTATCTCTTCCCTCTTGTCTTTAGCAGACTCATCTTCATCATCATCGCCATCAGCATCGTTGTCACCATCCTCGTTGTCGACGTGTTGAAGAGCTTCTCCAGTTGCCTTGACGGGATCGGAGTCGAGATCGTCATCGGGGTGCGGTGCTGGAGGTAAGGGATCTCGGCGATGCTCGGCATCACGAAGAATACCTAGAACCAATTGAGCGTTGGTTGGTGAGGTATCGAACAAATTGCTGTCACATCAGTTCACTCTTGATTTTTGGTCAGTGATAGCTCACAATTCGAGTATCAATCTGCTCTTCCAGTCCGGGATGGATCGATCAAGCTCCTTCAATGTGTACGAAATTAGAGGTTGACCAAACATCAAGAAACCAAAAATCAGTCCGAAGCTTCGAGAGACTGCACGTTCGGAGACGAATGTAGATACGACTATACAGTTAGCCAATGTAGGCGCGTGGTATACTCACGTATCCCCGGAAGTAGTAGCTGGAGGAAAACAGCGTAACGGCGATGTGAGCGGAACACATGGCTTTTGGGCTGCAGTACACTATGATTAGCTTAGAAGGTTGTATACTGCTCACTGTTCTAGCCTCTCCCACTTGTCCGCTATCCCGGCCACGACTCTCATGGCCGGCTGTCCATACAGACGAATAGCCAACTCTCTCTTGTTTCTCTTGTCATCCTTCGGATGCTTTTCGCCTGCGATATCCAGATCCTCCACATCCTCTTTGAGCTTGTCGTCAAAAGCGGTTTTGATGCCTTCTCGAGCGGTCTTTTCCTGTGGAGGCTTCTGACCAGTGGCCATCGAACTGACGAGATCCTGGACGCTTTCGGCCCACTTTGTGGCACTGCTTTCGACTGCCGCTGGTCCCCATATGTTGTCTGTCCTCTCGCTCACAATCTTCTCTGCATCCTTGCCGTCTTGAGTTTCGCTGATACGGTGTGCGGCTGTTTCAAAGAACCATCGACGGGAGGAAGGTACGAGAACCAGTATGGATAGGAATGATAGAAATGTTGCGATGAGCAAGTTGCACCACCAAGCATAAGTATAGATCTGTTCGGTGAGTCAATGCAGCCATCTGAACAGGTTGGTACTTACACTCAAAGCGACCATAGACCTAGCCCCATCCTCCCAATTTCGGATCCGCTGCACCTCTCGAAACACTCTCATGATGCCCATACCCACACTGGTGTATAGCCTCTCCAGGCTATTCCGAGCCTTGACGATGGAAAGCTCCTCCTCAGGATCAGGATGGAGATCGAGTCCGGTCGGCAAATGATCTTCCGGAGTTGCCATCCGAACATGCTGCACTTGCTACACCGTCAGCCAACGAACAGATATAGTAATATCAGATCGCACCTTGTCAAATGAGCGCAAAAGCGCATAAAAGTCCAAGGTATCCAGACCCTCCACTAGCCTGTGTCGCGCTCTCTCTCTTTCCACCTCCCATGCCATCCTGTCGACCTGATCATCAAAGGCTATATCCTTACTTTGGCCGCTATCGGACAACAGACCTGGATCTGATCTGAGCGCACTCGGTAGGCGGTTCGGCGAAGCGGCATCGGTGATGGCGTATATACTTTCACCATCAGGCCCGAATGTCTGATCAGAATATATTGAGCTGACGGTAGGCACTCGTATGCGAGATACTGGTCGCCCAGGTGAAGTCGGGAGACTAGAGACGGAGCGGATGTGGTCCGCCGAACCATATACCGGCGCTACAATCCTGGGTCTAGTTGTCATCCTTTTGCGATCAAGCTTGCACTAGTGAGTCGCGTTGATCAAGACATGTATTGGAGAGGTCGACGAGGATGCATCATGTGTATGCTCCTTCAACTTGATCCAGACTTTCAATTGTATGACGCGCTATAAAAGGAAGTAATGTAAGGCACGCGATTACATAAGCTTTACGCGTGTTTTGTTCCATATTGTGCGAGTACAGGTCTCTCTCTTATACAAAGTCCAGGTCGACGACGGCTGAGTTGTTGGCAATGCCTACAAAGAGGGACAGTAGATCTTTCCTATGGCGCTGGCGATATCAGCCGATTATCTCTACTGGACTGAAACCAGCCTTACATCATAAAGCACTTCTTGGCATGAAGTTCCTCCGGCTCCCTCTACCCTGCCGATCTCGTTGCCGGATCGCAGCTCGACGATGACCACATCCTGTCCTTCGTATATTATAGCCAATAAATTGGATCGCCAGCTCAATAGCTTGCCTCGAGCCGAGGTCGATGAGTACGGTCGGATCGCCAACGCATCACGTTGCGATCCTGTGTCTGAGATGCAGTAGTGAAACCTGTTGATCAGCACTGCGGTCACTATCTGACCTACCAAGTGGCAACTCCATCTACATTCTCTCGATTCAGTACATGGACCCCGTCAGCATCGACGCATTGTGCTTCCTGGTTTAAGATCCCTGAATATCAGCGCTGGATCATTGATTCTCAAACTAGCCACTCACCTGAGTATTTGGGTATATCAAACACCTTGGTATGGTGACGCGGCTCGATGGATGAAGTCGTTGGTTCTAGAATAGGTGTTCCCTCGACATTGAACCAAGTCCGACCAGGGAATCCATCTTCAGACGGCGAGTATGCGTAGTACAGATCATGGTTCTACACCACATTAGCTCGTTGAACGGCAGGTCGACCTACATTCTCAGGTCCATTAGGTCCTGCTTGCTGCGGCTTGCCTCCACGAGGTGCATCCACGTAATCTCGATAACACCACGTCACGTGTAAAGTACCTCTGCTATCAAGGTCGAGACCGTTGATGTATCTGGCCGTTAGTAAGCCATCATTGTCTCAAGTCTCACGCGTTGTTCTCGACACCTTTCAAGTAGATCCCTAAACTCTCCCATCGATGGCCAGTGTATACAAACAGCCATTCGTCACCAAGTCCTGATATTCCTGTCCGCAAATCCAGCAGCAACGCTCCTCCCTGACATGTCGGCAACGATAGGAAGCGAGGGTATGTAGTCTACAACGTTAGCGCATTGGGTCGCTAGCTTTGCTCACCTCGGACATGTCCTGTTGAGGCCCCGGTAAGGCATGTTCTACTGGTCCAAATGACTCTGTCGACCACTCAGCTGACTGTGGATTGGAGACGAGATCTGCAAGAGACCGGCGATAGTTGAAGACCGAACTATGCAAGTCCCACGAGATATGTATCGAGCCGTCCTGATGACAGATACCGAAGCATATCACGTTGTGACCGTCATCCTCAGTCTGGGTATGATCTGTGAAGACGATTGATTCCCATTGACCTTGTGGAAGCTTCCTCCGGGATAGTTGGACGCGTCGTTGCCCCTCTTCATGGTCGATGTATACACCGCAGTACTGCCAACCTTTACTCAGTGTCGTAAATGCATGAACTCACCCTCGTACGTCACCAAGACATCTTGTTGGAATGACTCCCCATTGAGGTTGTTGACCGCCACGGGGCGTTTGCCCAGGGTAGTAGTGGAGACGATGTTACACTTCATGATATGTCAAGACTTGAGCACTGGAGATGTAGCAGAAGTCTAAGATCTCAAAGTATGTCGGAGTTCAACAGGATATAGTGTCATTGTATCGGTACATTGATGAGCCGCTCACAAGACGATGCAGATTGTACACCTTACAGTAGTGAAAGGACAATAGGAAATACTCCACAAACCGGCGCTTCATGCCGGAGGGGAATTGGTCATTTGGAACGATATATCCACCTTGATCGGCTATATCCGACATAATTGCTTCTTTTAGCATCTACCGCTCTCTTGTCGCTTTCTACGGTGCAAACATCTCCGCAAGGTTGTTCTACCGGTCGGCTTGTCCTGGGTTCCGATGATGGTTATCCACTCTACTATATCCAGGATGGCGCCTCTGTCCCGCATACAAAAGAAACTTCCAATACCGGTCCCCCAGTTTCTCCACAACTAATCTTGCGATCAAGCACTTCGACATTCGACATGTCTGCCCCAGCTCCAATGGCCGCCATCAATCCACATGATCAGCAGCATGAGCTCAAGCTGACTACGTCCAAACAATCGGTGCAAGCTCTCGAATATCAAGAAGACCATGAGGTCACCTCCATCTTCTCGGAGCTCGGACGAGTACAAACGGCCAAAAAGTACTGGATGGTAAGCCGAGTTCACTGCTATTCAGATGTCTATATACTGATTTTGGAGGCTGTTGGCTTCTGCATGATATCGGCACTGGCAGCGTGTATGGACGGTTTCCAGACCAAAATTCCAGGATCTATCATTGCCAATCGAGGATTTATCAATCAATTCGGTGTGTATTACCACTTCAGCTTGAACATGGGACTAACGGGATAGGGACGGTGACCGACAAAAATGGCCTACTCCAGCTTGATGCTCAGCATATCGCAGCATGGGGAGGTATCTATCAAGCCGGAGTCATTTGTGGTAATCTGTACGGTGGATTGTGAGTTAATCTGGCTGCCCAAGAGAACAAGCTGAACGATAGCTTGTCAGACTTGATCGGCCGTAAATGGATCCTAGCTTGGTTGACCGTTCTACTAGCGGTGGTGAGTGATCGCCTCGGAAAATTTCTTTGAGATAGGCCGATATACTGACCCGGTAGGGTAATGGCATTGAATTAGCGGCTAGGGATTGGAAAGTATGGGCAGCTAGTCGTGTTTTCACTGGAATGGGCAATGGACTTATTCAAACGTGTGTTTCTCCCTACTGTTGCCGACTGAGGCTGACGCCATAGTCAATGTGTCATATACATCGCCGAATGCGCTCCTATCGCGATCCGGGGAACTCTCCTTGCAAGCTACGCTTTTGCCTACCAGATCGGAGGGTTGACCGGGGCTATCGGTCTGCAGGTCTTGCAGACGGTGATCGCCTCCTCCTGCTCTTCCGATCGCTGCTTATACCTAGTCAAACCACGTTCTCGATTACAAGCGAATCTTGTTGTCTCAGTGGATCTTCACTGGACTGTTTGCCATCGCTTGGTTCTTTATGCCTGAAACGGCTTGTGCGTGATTGCCGATTGCTTTTCGAAGATGGACTGAATTGACGTATAGGGTTCTACTGCCGAAAGGGAAATGAGGAGAACACTAAGCGACAACTGAAACGACTTTACGGAAAGTCCTTTGATGCGGACCGAGAATGTGAGTGACCAGCGTCGCCAGACTGGACATTGCTGATGGTCAGATGCTGTCATGGCGTTGTCTTTACAAGAGGAACGACGTCAATACGGAGAGGCAAGAAGTAGCAACTTTGTCGAGATCTTCAAGGGCACCAACTTGGTATGCAGTCAAGTCTCCATTATGAGCAGTCGCTGATGTCTAGCGACGGTTCTTGATCTCTGCCGCGATCCCTCTATTCGCTCAACTTTCCGGTAACTCAGTGCGTTTTCTATTTCGGGCGACCAGGAGTAGCTGATCTTAGTAGATGGTCAACGGATACACCTCGTACTTCTTCCAGCTCGCCGGTATGTCCAACCCCTTCTTGGGCAGCATGATTGTCTCGTGAGTAGCCTGCATTGTCGCCATGCCCTCCGCTGACTCCGCAAGAATAATCGGACTCGTTGGTATACTTGGCGCTTTCTATACCTCGGACCAATTCGGTCGGCGACCGATTGCTCTTGCCGCCGCTTGTACCCTTTCGGGGTCGCTGCTAGCCATTGGTGTCATGTCTCAACTACCTTCGACAACAGCGCGATCGACGGCTCTAATTTCGTTCATGTGTCTTTGGGCATTTGGTTTCAACTCTGGGGTATCTCCTGTCGGTGAGTCCATAGCATCGAGTCCTCCCGCTGGAATCTGACTCACGTTCAGGACCCGCTTATCAGGGTGAGACGGCTACACCACGTCTTCGTGCGAAGACCAACAGTTTATCGTATGTTGCCTTCTCTAGCTAGATTCATACTCGCTGACTATGCAGACAAGCTACTGCCCAATCTCTGTCCCTCGTGTTCAACTATTCGGTGCCCCTCATGCTCGCCAAGTGGAACATTCAGGCTGCCTTCTTGTTCTTCGGGACGTGTACTCTAGCGACGGTTGGCATGTTCTTCGGATTACCTGAGGTAAGCTTGTTGTCTTGGCAAAGAATCTCGTTCATTTGCTGATGACTCCCAGTATCGAAATAGGAGTTATCAAGAAATCGATGAGATGTTCCTGGCTCGTGTGAGCGCCAGGAAATTCAGCACTTACGAGACGACTGCACAGGTCGCTGCTCGGGAGCATCAGACTCAAGAGGCCTAATAATGGTAAAAGTGGAAGAATTTGGGCGGAACTTGTCAGGTATCGAGGAAGTGTTTTTTCAAGTGTTTCGAGGGATTGCTTCTCAAGTGTACAGACCGAGCTTACCGTCTGCTTTAAGCATCCTTGGTCTATGCATACACATGTATCGCGCACCCCAAAGAGCGATGTATGTTGGCAAAGTAAATGTATTGGTAGATTTGGCGTTGATTGAGAGCAGAATCTGTTTCGATCATCTGTTGCCGGACAATCCCGTTTCCTGACCTCGACAAGCGGCGGATCCAGAACGAGTCACGGTCAGAACTTGCTTGATCTCTCTGATGAGGAGGCATGATTTTGAAGCTTGCTTGAGTGACCTATCGACGACGATTGATAGAGTTTTACTTCATGCATTTTGCGACACAAAGATCCCAGTCACCAAAAGCATCACGTGATATACTTGAAGTGTATACTATTGTCACCTTGTAGATCGCTCTCTATACCAGCGCCATTTTGTCGTGCTTTAGCGCGGAACCGATTTTGACGATGTAGATATAGGGAGTTCACTATTGCCAGAACTACCATCGACGATGCCAAGCCGATCAAAACCGAAGTGGCTTTACGATAACGGGGCGCCTCGGTAGTAGGGAATAGCCATCTGGAATCTCAGTCTTCTGCAATCGACATAGAACGGGTGCTTACGTCGACAATATACCGCCAGAGTTGGTGGCTACGAATCCCAAGGCTATCCCTGTTGCCCTCTTGTAGTAGGGAGCCAGATTGTTTGCTTTGGGATCAGCCATTACACGCCTATCTGAGTGATCTAACTCACGCATCCAGGTAGATTGTAGCGGAGCTACAGTATACACTCCCATGATCTGCAGGAATAGACTGGCATAGAGGACTTGCGGGTTCGTGGAGGAAAGATACATGGCGTATCCGGCAATACTTACACACCCAGCAACGACCACGAAAGCACCTCGATGACGGAGACGATCACCCAGGTAGCATGCTGTCAGGGAGGTGAATGTCGAGCAGACGTATGGCGGCACAGAATGTAGTTGAATGGATGTGCCTCGATATCCGATTGCTTGAACGATAGCTGGAATCAGTGTGTGTTTCTCAGAACCAGCGAGGACGTACTAGGTGTAAAGAAGGCAAGTGAATAAAGCAACACTGAGCTGTATCGCTGTATCAGGATCGAGATCACCTTGTAAACAGTGCACTCACCTCCACTGCAGAAAAATTGAACGAAGATAAGCCACATATGGGGTGCCCACAGCGCATCCAGACACGTTCCCCAGCTGAAATCCTCCTGCTCTTCTTGGTATTCTCTATCCTTCTCTAGCGCCAGTAACACAGACTGACGTTCACCTTCCGACAAAAACTTGGCCGTGGCTGGATCTCGTGGAAGGATGAAGAAGGTTGCAGTTCCGATTATCACCGTTACGATGCCTTCTCTAACACAAATCAGCCAGGCAGCCAGGTAATAATCGATCACGTACAGAATGAAAATCCACGCCCATCCTGATCTACCTCCTTTGCCATCCATATTCAGGATTGCAGCTGCCAAAAGACCCGAGAAGGCGCCAGCGAGGGAGGTGGCCGAAAAGAATATGGCGACCCTCTTGCCCATCTCGGCTCGACAATAGAAGATTGAGAGATATGTGATAGAGCCCTGTCGATCAGCTCGAGACCCCTCGGTCTGTTGCGCAGAAACTCACCGGCAAAATGGCGCCTTCGGTGAGACCGAGGAAGAATCTGGCGGCCAGAAGTCCGGAGTAGTTGTGAACGAATCCTTGAAAAGTGCAGACAAGACCCCATGAGACCACTAATGTCGGTAGGAGAATATGTGGGCCACTGTGACTCAGCTTACGGTGTTACCGACGTGGATGAGGGTCCTTACATTTTCTTTAAGGCTAATGTCAATGGCAGTTCGGCGACGATATAAGGAATATAGGTGACGGTCAATGCGATCGAGTATTGCCTATTCGTCAAACCCAGGTCGGATTGGAGTCCTGCCGGTCGAGCATTTCCGATATTTGTCCTGACGTTCAGCTCTATCTATGTATGGCGACCAACGCACCTATCCAAGAAGTTCAAGAAGTAGATGATTGTGACCGTAGTCAAGAGGATCAAGTCCAGCTTGAGAAGTGCTTTGCGATGAACAGCTTCGTCAAGTTGAACATCGTCGCGACCAGGTCCAAGCTCTTTTGAAGATGCTTCCCCGTTGGTCTTGCGGGCGTGATGCGTGGTGACCATGTTTCAATTTGATGCCAAGAAGATAGAAAAGTGAAATTGCTAAATCCTGCACTTTGCCGAAGCTGCAGCCGATATCTTGCCCGCGGAGTCCCCGTTCGGCCGAAACTGACCTGGGCTTTCACGGATCACGAGCGACTCCGATGCTTGCCAGACGTTGGTTAGGCGTTGCAGTACCCCTCTCATCTAAAGGAAGGTTACTGGCATCTCCATCGGTCCAACTCAGTGGACGGCTTTATGGCCAGTTCGGAAGTGAAGATAGTCGATGCATGCTGCCACTTAAAGTCTGATGAATGTGGTCAATAATGCAGGTTTTTGTCGACGTCGATGGACAGTCAAAGTAGTCGATGATGGTGTCCAGCACAAGCCAGAGAGACGAGGCTCCAGGAAACTCGACACAATCACTTCATTCATGCATCTTTTCGTCGTTCTGCTTTGTACAAACCCATGTCGCCTGCTTCCCTTGACTTTCTGACTCGATGGTCTAGACTTGATCTCTCTGGTTCGCGATCGCAGCCTTATGAGCCGCTCTGATCTCCTTCGACTTGGCAACTCCAAACCCATACTGATAGACCACCGATATCTCTTCGAGCGACAAGCCAGAAGGCTCGGGATAGCAGTAAAAGATGAAGATCAGACCCGCCTGAATGATCAGCAAAATCCGGGCAGATGAAAAGATTAGACCCACGGCACAAATTCCAGCGTAAAGACCAAAAGTCGCAGTAGGACCGATGGCATTCATGAGAGTCAAGAAAGTGGCGGAGATGACGATGTTGGCCGCCCAAACTCCTCCAGCCAAAATGGCAGCACCAAGACCTCGCATTTCGAGAGGGAACAGCTCCGAAGTGGTCCAGGTAATGTTTCCTGATCCGGTCGCGTAGAAGGCAATGAAGACGACCATCATCCCCAGCATCATGTTAGACCATTGTAGAGGGTAAGTCGCTCCTTCGATCAATCGACCACCGGTATTCTCGGTCATCTTCCAGAATGCGATGGCAGCGAGGGCTAGACCAGCAATCATTCCTGGGTAGGTGCACAATAGAATCCTTCTCTTGCCAACACGATCGAGAATGAACATAGCGAAGATCGTAAAGGCCCAATTTGTGCCGCTGACAATCAACCCAGTCGCGGTTGGATTGTCGAAACCAGCAAGAGAGAACATAGTTGCGGAATAGTACACTGTCTTATTAGCTTCATTTCCAATGATTTTGAGTCTCGTTCAACATACTCAATGAATTGAATCCACAAAGCTGTTGGAAGATTCCGATACCTAAGGCGGTGATTGCGGGTTTTCGATACTTGCCCTCAGTAATGACAAGCTTCAGTCGAGCCATCGCATTGTACTTGTGCTGGAAAGCAGCTGAGATAGCCACGACTTCCTCCAGAGCGGCAAACTTGACGGCAACATACTCGGTCGACATGGAAGAATAGGTACTTTCGATGGTCTTTTGGGCAGCTTCTCTTCGGCCTCGAAGTAGATCGTATCGAGGTGATTCGGGTAGCCAGTGACTGTCTTGTCAGCATAGTGGGCACCGGGGCAACAATAGGAGGAGAGCCAGACTGACATGGCTGCGCCTTGAATAACAGCCGGAATGACACCGATAGCGAACTGGATTCGCCACCCATGATGTCCGGTAAGCGGGATACCGATACAATAAGCGATGAATTGACCGCCAGTAATTGCGATAGATTGGATCGTGACCATCGCACCTCGGAATCGAGTTGGAGCCAGTTCACCAATGTACACGGGGGCGATAGCAGCGGCAGTACCAACTCCTGATTCGTCAGACAAATACACCATCAGGGTTGTTGATTAGCTCACCGAGTCCAAGAACAAATCGACCGACGATCATTTGTGCGACCGAGAATGACGAGCAGATGATGATGGCACCAACGGTAAACCAGACATCGCCGTAAGCCAAGACCCATTTTCGGCCAATTTTGTCGGCCAAAGCGCCCGAAGACAGGGCTCTAAATCATCAGCTATATTTTCTCGGTCATCTATAAATTGCAAAGTACCCAATCAAGGCGCCGAAAGAGGTGGCACTGGAGATCCATTCTTTTTCGACATTAGATAGAATGTGTCCAAAGTCGTCCTTGATTGAGACGAGGGAAGCGGAGATTACTCCGGTATCGTAGCCGAAACAGAACCCAGACACCGCCGCGACGAATGATAGGAATACGACGAAAAATGTGAGCTAATGGGTAGTCTTTTTGCCCAAAGAGATCAGCTGACTACTTACTCGCTCCTGGCTCTCTCCGGACATCAAGGTCTCGTCTTCCAGAGCGGAGACCCCCATTCTGGCGGATTCAACATGATTGACATCTGCCTTGTCAAATTCGGTAACGTCGGGTCTGAGGCTCGGAGTGATGTCGTTCTTTTCCATCTTGAGTATGAGGAGGAAGTGCTGGATGACGGATCAATGCAGATCATTCCAGCTTCTTATAGACGACCCAGTAGACGTGAATCAGATGGAGACCCATCAGTCGATCCGCGAGGGACTCCACGGCGTTCCTGAACGCTCCTCAAATGAGATCTGATGGAGGCGTACGTGATGGCGGAGACTCGCAATTTGGCCGCGATTCATGCTCTGGCCGGCGAAAGTCCGCGCGGCTTTTTAACGGTTCACAAGCATCTTCATCCCCGTTTCATTTTGGCTGATCCTGGACGGCATGGGGCGGTAACGGTATTTAACGGTCGCCAAATAGCGGCTCACTGCGGTCTCTCGACGACTAAGTCCGCGTGAGGCTGCGCGATGAGTTGCAGAAATATGTACCCGTCGATTGACAATCATGGTCACACAGAGAGCAGCGTTCGGCCAATCGTCATATGTACTAGACCAGTGAGACGAGTTGTACACAATAAACATGCATATCACAAGTCTATAGACCCTCAGCACCTCCAGCGAAAACTTTTGCCAAGGCTTCCCCGCAGCGCAGAATATGCTGGTCCCGGTATCTTCCAGTCACAAGCGACAGACCGATGGGTAGACCGTTTGGCCCAGAGAATCCCGGCACATTGAGGACTGGAGTATGTAGTACGGTCCACATGAGATTGAACGATGCGTCACCAGTGAACCGTAGCGGCTCTTCTAGGATTGGAGCTTCGTCCGTGACGCTAGGGGTGATGAGGGCGGTATATTTGGCTGCGATCGAGTCCATGACAGGACGAAGGCGAGCGATATTGTCGTACGAGTCTAGCTGTTCCCTGCGTGTCGTTTCCGTATCATTCTCGACGTGCTTCTTCACCCAAGGATCCAACTGGTCAGGTGTCTTCAAGTAGTCCCCCAAAAAGGATGATTGCCCCTCCATGTGGAGTATGTTGCGATGCCAAGTGCCTAGACAGGCAAATTCTTCCGGAAGATCCACTTCCTCGACTCTAGCGCCCGAATCGCGCAGCTTCCGCTTCGCAGCCTCCCAGACCTCATGTACCGCAGGAGTCGCTTTCGGCCATACGTGAGTCTTCACGAAACCGAAAGTACATTGCTCGAGTGCAAGCGGCTCCTTGGGAGGTGACACGTCATCGACGAGTCGGAAGATATCGGATAAAAGCTGAAGGTCGCCTACAGTCCGGGCGATGAGTCCGACAGTGTCACATGTTATCGAGTCTATCAATCAGTAGCATGTAGATTGAGACAGACGAAGGCTGGCCTACACATCTTAAGTCCTTCACGAGAAATGGCATTCCAAGTCGGCTTCAAGGCGAACACACCGTTGTATGAAGCCGGTCGGATAGTACTTCCGCCGGTTTGGGTGCCGAGGGATATCGGGACTTGATAGTCTGCTACAACCGCTCCAGATCCCGAAGAACTTCCCCCTGCACTTCGCGTCTCGTCGTGTGGGTTTGTAGTGGGTGGACCTTTCTGACACCTGCGGGTGTAAGCGAATAATCCGCGACTGTTTGTCGTAGCTCACTCACGTAGCAAATTCGGTGGTATGTGTTTTCCCAAATATCAATGCGCCCTGTGACCGAAGTGCCAGGACAACAGCCGCGTCGACTTCCGGATGATCACCCTGATATATGGGGGAGAAGTGAGACGTGGGCATGTCTTTGGTGTAGATGACGTCTTTGACTCCAACCGCTACTCCATGAAGAGGACCCCGTTGCTCGGTGGGTATAGCATCCAGAGCCCTCGCAGAGGCTATTATTACTTCTGGGTTGAAGTATGACCATCCTTGTACTACCGGGTCTCTCTCTTGGACTCGAGCTATCAACGCTTTGGCACTGATATCAGCACTAAGCGACATGAAAGCACTCACTACTCCTCAACCGTGATAGCCCCCGTCCGGGTAAGATTGACAACCTCTCTTGCTGATAGCGTGTGTAGTGGGATTGCTTTGACCATGGCTCTTGAGTCGCTCTCCAAGATGCGGGACGGAGTCTAAGTTTATAGAAGTACTTGAACGGCCTGCTTTATCGCATTCCGAAATTTCCGAAATCGTTATCTCGCCGGCATTGGAAAGCTTCGTGAAGAAAGCCCGGGTCATGATAAGGACCTGTGTGCTTATATGAAGGAGGCTGTCTTGTTGCCCGAGTCTGACGCATACAAGCATAAATGACAGTCGTCTCTCCTTGGTCAACATGCAAAATTGGCGAGACAACGCTTGGACATAGGGTCGTCATGGCTCCACTGTAAGTTACAAACGTTGGCAGGCCTAATCTTCAGGACACGTGGTCGAGCTAGCCGATCTTTGCAAGACCCGTCAACATGGGTCGCCAACGATCTGATGAAGCAATACTATGCGTACGTATCCGGTCACTGTGGGAGAGCCGACTCGTAGCTGACGTTGGTAGCGACAGAGCTTCACAAGGAGGTCTGATCATCGCAGAGGCTGGGTAAGTAGGAATTGCTGCTCGTTCACTAATATCAGGCCTGTATCTCTGAGAGCATCTGGCCTACCCGGTATCCCGGGCTGGTTTACCGCTGAGCAAATCGAGTCATGGAAGCCGGTTGTCGGTGCTGTACACGACAAAGGGGGCGTATTCTTTGCCCAGCTATGGCACCAAGGTCGCAATACCCATTCTTCGGTTATCGGCCAACTTCCCGAGTCCAGCAGTGCGGTTGCGATGAGCGGATCGCTCTTGTGGTCCACCTGCACACCACATGCATTTGAGACACCGAAAGCAATGTCCACGCAAGAGATATCGGCCACTCAGGATGATTTCGTCAGAGCCGCAGCCAACGCCCTGCAGGCGGGATGTGATGGGGTGGAGATACATGCGGGAAACGGGTATGTCCTTCAAAGGCTTGATCAGTTTCACTGTTGATGTATAGGTATCTCTTCGATCAATTTCACCACAGCAATGGTGTGTGGAGTCTGCAGCGACACTGGCTGATGTATAGTCAACCGCCGGACTGATGCATATGGCGGGACGATACCTAAGCGTTGCGCTTTCACACTCGAAACCGTCGACAAGCTGTGTTCTGCCATCGGCGCGGGTCGACTGGGCGTTCGCCTGAGTCCCTTTGGTCTTTTCAACGACACAGATGGGGAGAATAGGTTGGAGCAGTGGCTCCACCTTTGTTCAGAACTATCGAAAAGGAAAATTGCCTATGTGTGAGTTATTGGCATTGCTGCTTTGTATGTCTCCCTGAGCGGCCAGACATCTCATAGAACCCCGATTCGATGAATTTAAGAGCGCCAGTGAGAAAGCCGCAATGCTTGGTGGGATGTCAGGTTCAGGTGGTAAAGACATTTCTTTGAAGCCTTTCAAGCTAGCTCTCGGAGCGACGCCAATGCTCTCCGCCGGAGGATACGGCCCTGAAGACTTCGCCAGAGCGATCGAGAGCGGGACGAGTGATCTCGTTGCATTCGGACGGTATTTCATGTAAGTCACTTGACTGACCGCTCGGAATTTAGCTGATGAACAGCGCCAATCCTGACTTGGTACAACGTTTGAGAGGCGGAGAGCCTCTGTATCGGTGGGACCGCAGCAGATTCTACGGACCGTTCCCCGATAATGAGATCGGGTACACTGTTTATCAATCTCGAGAGTTCTCAGGCAGCACAGATCACCTGAAGGGTCAATTAGCGTAGCGAGGCGCAGATGCATGTTATCTTTCAGGGAAATATGACTCGCGGCTGATTCGTCAAAACGTTATCTCTAGTTCCGAAGGCGGTTTGGTTCCGGATTATTGCTCAAGTGCTCTTTCAATCCTTGTCGCCGACAACGCTTGCCCAATTCCGATGAGCCTCGAAGGACAAACCGGTAACGACTCTGGGCATTCCAGAAGTGGGACCCGCCGGAGGGCGCGTCGCAACACCTATGCAGTACAAGCCTGCGAGAGATGCCGTTCGCGGAAACAAGTTCGTTCATGGCGCACCTGAGTGTTATCACACCGATCTGATCATTTAGCGGTGCCGGTGGGATGAAGACAATGACGCCGAGGGAGATGCTGTGAGTCTATACCATCCAAATGTCGCTTGACTAATTGAATAAGGTCTGTGTGAGTCCACCTTGATTGCGGTGGCTGAATCTTTCACAGCAGAATTGTCGGGACAGTGGGAAATCATGCGTTCTAGTTCACCGGGAGGAGTCGGGAAAACGATCAAGGATATCGCAGTCAGTCGTCCCTCTCTCTTTCGCTCCTCATGCTGATGCCAGAATAGCGGTCACGAAAATTCTACCACACCGCCCCAACATCTCGCCTCAACATCAACCCCTCCTGGCGCGCCGCCCTCCTACCCTGCCCGTTCTCAAGGTCAAACAGTAGAACCATGGGGGATCCAAAGTCATCATCAGTCTTCATTTCCAGAAACATCAGATCCTTTCTTGACCGACATCAATCAATCGCTCATGCCGGACACTCATGATAGCCTGGATATAGATTGGTCATCTTGGCTGCCGGCGCAAACAGAGGATCTCGATTTCAACTCTTTACACTCTCTCTCCGGACAAATGCGTGAGCAGAAACGCAACGAGCCCTACATGCCTTCCGGTTCCACATTCCAAAGTGCATCCTCCATGAATCTCGCGGTTATGGACAGACATCCTTCGCAAAACGGGACTACATCAGGGGTTCGCACCAATCGTGAAATAGCGAAGGGTATGGCCATGGTCACTCTGGAGGCTGCGGCCGAGCCACACTATGTCGGAGAGTCATCGGGATCGTTCTGGTCCAACGTAATTGCTCACGGCATGAGCGAGTCCACCGTGAACAGCAGTCAGAGACGGAATAACAAGCGACCTCGTGATCGATCACCTTCACCGACAGATCGACATATCCTACGCGCAAGTCTTCAACGACAGATACCAAATGATGTAGCAAAACACATCCTGCTTACGGTGTATCAGCATCTCCATTCTCGCGTAAGGCCACTCATCACGGACCTTTGCTCCGCTGAACAACAGTACCCATTTCTTGATTGGGTTACTTTTGACCGACACTGGCAAGCCCGGGAGGGTCTTCTGTTGGCCATAGCTATCGATCGGAAGCTGAATGAGGAGGCCTCGATTGCGGCTTTCTTCGTCCTGATGGTCCTGGCGATTGGCGCCCATCTCTGCAAAAACGATCAGCTGGTCGGAGTTTTACGACCAGAAGAGTATCACGCCCTGGCGAGCCCATTTCTACCGGTCATCGTACAACTGCACAACCTTGTCAACGTTCAAGGTATGGCTCAGGCATGGCGATATCCTGACAGCTAGGACTACTTTTGCTCGCCATGTACTCCTTGCGTGATTCGCGTGGTCCATCCGTTTGGTTCTTGTCCGGCGTGACCATGCGACTGTGCGTACCAAGTTGGCTGGCTTGACTGATGGACTGATGGCAGATGCGTCAGCCTGGGATTGCATCGAGAGGTTGCTACGGCCGCAGCAGCCGACACATATCACACGGAATTGCGCAAACGAATCTTCTGGACTTGGTGAGACTCCCTGTTCAATGAGCACTGACGACAGCTATGTTCTTGACCGAATGATGAGCATGACTCTTGGGAGACCGCCTGGCATCTCGGATGACGACATTGATGTCTCGCTCCCAGCCATTCTAGTTGAAGCGATCAATCTGCCATTGCCGGAGATGCGCGCCCACAGCATGTCATCAGCCGTCCACTATGTCAAGCTTAAGCAAATCGAGAGCCAAATACAGAGGGTGTACTACACCGTGGCTGCCCGCAATAGCGTCCAGACGGCCGAGTCATCCAAGCCTCTGCTGAGTCTCTTGGATCAATGGGAAGCAGACATCCCTATCGACAGCGGCCATGTGGACCGAGATAGCCTACCGTGTTGCTCAAAAGACTGGTTTCAGCTCCGAGGGATCGAAGCTCGACTGCACCTCTTGCGCCCTATGTGTACAGGTAATACAGAAACATCCGAGGGCTATCTGGTACTGCTGGCTAAGAACGCCGCTAAAGGATGCGAGCTACAGTATGTGTCTGGGAGGATCGACCCTGACTGCTCAGGAAGAAAACGCATCAATTTGGTCAACCAACTTCGAGCACATCGGTACATTCCACCTTCATTTGCGGTCTTGCCCTGCTGTATGCGCTGTTCCAAAACCCGAATATACTTCCTCTGCGCGAGGTCTTCCTCGCCGTGAAAGCTGCATCGGCTACTCTTTTCGCTTATTCTCAATCCGACACCTCGTCCGCCGCTCTGCACGACGTCTTTGAAGAGCTGTCTAGTGCCTGTATGGACAACATTGGGACTTATGGCTCTGACACTTCTCCCAGTAGGCATGTTGCCTCCAAGGACTGGCAGGTGGCATCAGCGCAAGCGACAAGTACTCTGGGTAAGATTGATTTGTATCGCATGTCGATGTCTGAGACACTGACCGATAGATCCCGCAACGGCTGATGACTACACCGCGTTCCTCCGCGAGCTAGGCATGGGAGGTAGCGTCCCTACAAATCCATTCGCCGACTCGCTGTGGGATTTGGCCGTCTTCTCGCCTGGAAATAATACATCCAACTTGCTCTAGCTATATGCATTGCCTGCCATATTCCCCTACTCTTTAGGCTGATAAGGATACGTCTCGGCCCAATGACGAGCAATCTGCTCCCGAGTAGCAAACCACACATCGTCGTGGGCGGTGAAATGCTCGATTATTCTCTTCAAGGCGACGAAACGCCCCGGTCGACCGATCCATCGAGTGTGCAGAGCTACGGTGATGTAAGCTGGCTTGCCATCCAGTCCTTCCTCGCGAATGACACTTGGGCATCAGTATTTGGTTTCCCTGGGACCTGCGGATTGACTCACTCGAAGGCGTTAATACAGTGTTGAGCAAATGCGTCGTCCGAGCCTACTTGGCCCTGCCAAAATTTGAAATCGTTCTGAAAGTGTCAGCACATTCTTTCACAACTGGGCAGCAAGCTCACACAATCAAGAGTATATGGCATCATGACCAGCCCCTCATTTTTCTCACCGCCCGGTTTCACGGTCCAATAAGGCAGATCGTCGGCGTAGGTATCGGCCCAATACAGAAGCTCATGGCCCAGTTCTCGGTATACTTTCGCGACAAGAGGAGCCGATCGCTCAGAAGGCCGACCGTAGTACCACTACATGAGCATGAGCTTCCGTTGAGCGTCTTGCGCCGATCAATGACTCACACCCACTGGGACTTTACCAGATGGAGATAATGTCTTGAATGCCTCGACCGCTTTTCTGATGTAACCCTCCTCTTCATCATCCGACATCCCACTATATGCTTTCCACTAGGGATGTTAGCAGCGCAAATGATTGTCCCGAGAATATAATCACCTTGTAGCAATGTGACGCGACTTCATGCCCCTTCTCTTCGGCATACTTAGCTACGGCGGGGTGTCGCTCAAAGGCTCGAGCTACGGCGTAGAAGGTGATTGGGATGTTGTGCTTTTCAAAGCTCCGCATCACTCGCCAAATTGCTGCACGTGCACCATAGTCGAATTGGGACTCTGTCGCAGGATCTCGTACACCTGGCTCGGCCGCAAGCTGAATACTGTCAGCATAGCCCAGAGGCGGTATGAATGTCCTTATTGCACTCACTACTTGACCAAACTCATGCAGCACAGTCTCGGCATGCTCATCACCATCTTCACAGCTTCGTTCTCCACCCTCTTCGTAATTGAGGACGACTGATCGTCAGAAGGAAGCCAAGCACGAATGCGCCTTACAATTGACAGCGATTTTGGCGCCATTCGGCCACTTGGCATCGGGCCGGTCTTGGCCGTAACCAATGAGGTCACGATTCATCCACGCGTTGTCGTATGTCATGATTCTATTGTCACTGGCAGTCTTTGTTGATCAGAGGGACGTATGTTATATCGACACATGGATACATGCTTGTATATATGCAGCACGGCGCTTATCACAGAATTAGGAAACTAGATAAGCTCAAACCTCGTGCCGACATGCTTTCCGCCGCAACGTTCCGAATGTTCCGAAACCGCCACGACAGGTCGAGGCTGTTCGTATAAGTGATGCTGGAAGAGAAATGCGACCTCCTTCGTATACAGATCCGAATCAATGGTCAAGGAAGCAGTACGGCTACAAGACCAATCGGCGACTTTGCCGACGGCGAAGCTGCTACTCCTGTTTCTGGGATTACAGATTGCTCTGTTCCTGTCTTTCGTCGACTCGACTAGCGTCAGTACTATACTTCCCGTCATCGGTACCGATCTAGATGCGGCTGAGTCGATCACATGGGCTGGTACTGCGTTCTTGGTGGCCAACACAAGCTTTCAAATCGTTACGTCGCGCTTGTCAGATATTTTTGGGAGGAAAATTGTTTTGATCTGCTCGCTGTGAGTCGAGACCCATCACTCGGCTAATCATTAGCGCAATTTTTGGCATAGGGGGTCTCCTCGCTGGATTTGCGCAGAACAAAGTTTGGCTATATTGTGCTAGAGCTGTGTCCGGTATCGGAGGCGGAGGCATCAACTCGCTATCGATGATAATAGTCTCGGATGTTGTGCCCATCAGGGAAAGAGGGAAGTACTTAACGCTTCTAGGAATCGGCATAGCAGCTGGCTCAGGTCGGTGAGACCATTACGATTCAGCAATCATGTGACTGATATCATCTAGCAGCTGGACCCTTCCTTGGAGCTGTGCTGGCTCAGGACGCCAGCTGGCGATGGGTTTTCTGGATAATGGCACCCAGTAAGGAGCTCGCGACGCTCAGAACTGACTTCAGTCGCATCGCTTACCATCATACTCATTCAATTTACCGTGCCCCAGAAATCGTTGGACGGAAACTTCCTGCAAAAGACGAAACAGATGGACTGGCTCGGAACGATTCTCAGTCTGTCCATGTCTGTTTGCATACTAGTAAGGCGCCGAGACAATGAAGACTGACGGACTAGGTACCAGTTAGTGGAGGTGGCTCAACGTTCGCCTGGTCTAGTCCGACAGTGATCGCTTTGCTAGTCGTCGGTACGCTTTCGATGATGGGGTTCATATGGGTAGAGGGCTGGATCGCTTCCCTGCCTTTGTTTCCAGGTCGCTTGTGAGTCTGATCAATGAGACACCAACAAGAGATGAAACATAGTCTAACTCTCAATAGACTTCGAAACAGGAGTGTGTGCCTCATCATTGTCCAGACTTGGCTGGTGGGTATGGTATATTATGGAGGCAGTGAGTTCTACAAAGTCTATTTGCTGCTGATCCCAGTTTATTTCACTCCTCTTTACCTTCAGAACGTGAGGGGTTTTGGTATCATCGAATCGGCGGCCCTGCTTCTTCCTTTGGTACTGTCTCAAGTTCTTACTACCGTCATTTCTGGCTATGTGATCAAGTGGACGGGTCGCGCTCGCAACTCTTTCCTGGCGGGATTCTTGGCATGGCTTGCCGGCCAGGGAGCCCAGCTGTCGTTCGATCGAGACACGTCCAGAGGCGTGATAGTCGCATGTCTTTTGGTCCAAGGGCTGGGAATTGGGGCCACAATTCAGAGTAGTGAGCAGAAGATGCGCTTGATGCTGCAGCTGATACCTCAGCTTTGGTCCTGGCCCAAGCGTCGGGAGAATCTTCTGACAGAGCTGCGATCACGGGCGTCCGAAAGTGAGTATACCGAAACTGTATGACGTGTGAGAGAGTAAGCACTGACGTTACAGTTTCGCGAGAACTGTAAGTCCTATTTGTTTACACCATACTGTAGCAAGGTTTGATGCTGACATATGTTCAGAGCGGAGGAGCAATCGGACTAGCTTTAGGCAATGCTGTTCTACAAAACATCTACGTTTCAGGGCTACCTGCGTTGAGCGAGACAGAATTGGCCTCATTGAGGACTTCCTTCGACATACCCGCTCAACTGTCGGCGGTAGACAAAGACGCGATCACTAATTCATGTATGTCTACCCGGTCTAGGCTTCGCTGACGGCAGATATGAACGGTCTCAACAAGGTTTTCATATTCCTGGTGCCTATCGTGGGTGTATGTTTGGTAATGTCGCTTTTTATCAAGGTATGATCGTGTACTGAGCGGGACTGATATAATAGGACAAACCTCTGGAGACGCCGGTGGTAACGCCTGTAACCACCCAGGCGATAGACACTGAGGAGAAAAGCCTGGACGAAGAACAGGCAGTGACCACGTGTTCTTTGTCACATAGATAGTCATTGCACAGAATATTCCGAAAACCGGAATCGGGTTTTAGCTAATTCTTGCATCATTCCGAGTGACTGATAATGGTCGGAAAACCACAGCCTTAATATGTTCTTCATTCGAGCAGTCCGACATGTCGTGCACGAGTCAGCACCATGCGACGATACATCCTCGCACATCGTAACGGCATCGATGGCCTTCAGCTTCAAGAAGGTATTCCAACTCCCGTCTTGCGCGGCCCCAAGGATGTGAGTGACGGTGACGTGAAGTCGACACCTATGCTAACGGTCAGATTCGAATCAACATCAAATGTCTATCGCTGAATGCACGAGACCTACAAATCGCCACGAACGATTATCCCGCACCTCACGACGTTCCTGCGGGAGTCGTCCCTGTCTCTGGTGAGGACAAGCCAATGGGAAAGTGATCTTGTAGCGAGCTGACCCCAGATGGAAGCGGAGTCGTCGAGGCCATAGGTTGCGAAGTCACCCAATTTAAGGTGGGAGACCGGGTCGCTCCTGTGTTCCCGCAGGGTCATGACTATGTAAGTTGGACGAGATCGACTCGTGGAATTCGTGCTCATCTCAGGAAGAGGATATGGCTCTGAGAAGCCTCAAGAGGGGTCTGGGAGGGGGCATCGATGGAGTCGCTGCAGAATACTTTGTCTGCAGCGAGGATGAAGCTGTGCATCTTCCTCCCCATTTCACGTTCGCCGAAGGCTCCACCCTAGCTGTGGCATACACCACGGCCTGGTCAAGTCTTTTCTCGCATTCGCCGAAATTGCAGCCTGGCCAAACAGTACTCTGCCTCGGGACCGGTGGTGTCTCGCTATGCGCTGCTCAGGTGAGTTCCCTATCCTCAAGTGTCGGCGACTCTGCTGACATGTACAGTTAGCTTTGATTGCCGGGGCGCGCGTTATCTTAACATCGTCGTCTCAAAGCAAACTCGACCGCGCTGTCTCGCTGCTAACCCCACTGCTGCGGCCCGGAGGTGCCACAGATAGTCTGCAAACGATTGACTATTCTAAGGTGGACGACTGGGATGTCGAAGCCAAACATTTGAACCGTGGCAAAGGCGTGGATTTCGTGATTGAGATAGCAGGGCGAGGGACGATCGGCAGGAGCATAAGAAGTGCATGTCAAGGGGGCCTAGTTGCGGTATCTGGTAAGTCACTCCATCGTACAGCGCTGTTACTGAAAGCATAGGATACATGTCCACCTACTCGCACATCCCTGAAGAAATCTACAAAGAAGGTGAATCTCACTGATGACCTAGGCTGAACCCATAGATATCGCCAAAACTATTCTTTACTCCGCGGCGAACGTCAGAGGCGTCTTCGTCTGTAATCGGGAAGAGTTCAAGAGGATGAGCTCAGCCTTGGCTATAGCTGGAGTACATCCTGTGATCGACAGGGTAACGCAAAATTGCATCTCGCTTCGTGCTGTACTGAATGCCTAGATCTTCAAGTTTGACGATCTACAAAATGCTTACCGGTACATGCAAGAGGGGAGGCACTTCGGCAAGGTATGCGTGGAGGTGTAGTTGAGATCGTTGAAAGGGAGTTATCGACATCGTAGTTGAGGCAGATAATGATAACATATCGTCTCCTCGTATTGGCAAATGTATTCTGCATTACAGAAAGTCCCAACATGCATTAAATGCATATGCCCGATAACGATACTATACTTATCAGGGTCTGGAACTTTCGGAACAGATTCGTCCCTGAGCAAAACGCGCATCCTCCGGCTGTCTTTTCTCCATCGATCTTGCTTTGTCCAATGAACCGCGATGACCGAAACCCCGCCAAACGTCAACGCAACGCGTCAGCATCAGTTGCACCAAGCATCCGCACCACCCAGCGTCTGCCACTGAGCTGCATAGAATGTTCGCGAAGGAAAATCAAGTGCGACAGGTCGATACCTTGTCGACAATGCATCGACCGGGAAGAGGACCTCATCTGTCGTCGGGAAGAGGTAGCTGTCAAGGGAGAGCTACAGAAGGCCGACATGACTGCTGGCAAGCGAAAGACCTTTGAGGAGCTGCTGCGTCAGGTCGACGATCTGTCAAATCGCGTTGAGGAATTGGAGAGAAGCAGACCGCTTTCAACGAACGAAGAGGCTTCCTGGTTGAGCCGGCCACCTTCACCTGCAGATGTCGATACGATGAGACTGCCGGGTATAATGGAGGAAGCAGCTTTGGGGATAGGGGAGACATCGAGATGGAAAGATTCACATAGAGGAGAGTTGCGCCATGAAACAGCCGGCTCGTCTCGTGAATGGTACACTTCCAGAAGTTTCGAGGATTGTCTGACAACGCTGCCCTCGCAATCTCAGTGCCGAGCCCTGATTGGTCTATTTGAAGATAGTGCTGCCTGGATCACCGGTTCCGTTCACATACCGACATTGTTAAAGGAGCAAGACACGTTCTGGGTTCAATTGGAAACGCACAGCTGTCAAGACGGCATATGGCTTGCGCTTTACTTTGCTGTTCTGAGCGTCTCGGCGTTCTTTGTTGGCGACGAGTGTGCGGGAGTGGCCAACTTGAATGTGCCCCAACTTCGCCGTATCGGACGGACCTGCTTCGATGCTGCGATAGCAACCATTTTCCGTAATGACGGAACTACACACCCTTCGACAATCATTTGCCAAGCTGTTCAGACGCTTGGACCGGCTTTCCACTTCACGTCAAACACCAACCTCCATCGACTGCTCACACCGATATGTACCAGTCACGCGAGATCGCTCAACTTGCATCTGCTTGGCAAGGTCTCAACGAAGGATGGACGTAGGGAGTCAGATATAGGCAGGCAGGTCTGGTGGAATCAAGTTGAGCCCGACTGGTCGTTCCTACCATACAACCGTTACTACAGTATGTCTCTGATTTCGCCGCCGAGACATGACGCTTACCAAACAGCGATATTTCCCCGCCACTTCACCACCGCATACGCTTCACAGACTCTCGGTGTCCCGATCAGTTATCGGGTCGTCTGCTATCGGGCAGCGAGGGTTTTGTGCGATCTTTTCGGAGACCTCACTTTGGACCAGGATCCTACTTACGACGCCGTCATTGCCGCTTCTAGTCGGATTCAGCAGATACGAGCAGATGTGGACAGCGGACAACCAGGATATAAAGCCCGAGCTCGGTCTGCTCGGCGCATACAGCAAAGTCTGATCGACATGACGCTAGCCTATCGGGACTACCAATGTCACCGATTATACTTTGTCAAGGCCTTGACTGATGACCGTTACGCAAAATCGTACACGGCCTGCATCAACGCCGCCGAAACCATTCAAGCAGTGTCGGTCTCTCAGCTTCCCAAGCCTTATCTTCTGATGTGGAACACTGCCGTGATGGTCGTCACTTCCGGTATTATCCTCGCCCTCGATCACATTTTGAAGCCCTCCACGTCCCAAGCCAATCATCAGGGGGATCAACGACCCGTTGTCGCTTCCATTGCTGATCAGCTCAGACAACTGCGAGACCCTTCCGGTATCGCCGGTCGCGGTGCGACTCTGATCGATCACCTTCTAGTCCTCGGTGACCAACGCCGCTTCGGTCTCGTGAAAGATGTGAGACTCACTCGTGAAGCGGTGCAGCAGCTCATAACCTCTTCTCAAAACACGCATATTCCGGATGACATGCTTTGGCAGCAGCACTCAGTCGTCGAAGAAGCCCAATCTCAACCCGAGGGCACATTCCTGAGCTCGTTCGGATCGGGAGTATCGATTCCTGAAACTGATGCAACGAACGCTCAGACTATTTGGACCAACAATTTAAATGATGGTCTTTTCAGTCAAGCCGACATCGACTTTGATTTCGCTCGACTCCTGGGTCATATCATGCCGAACGCTGGCTGATCTCGAGACGTAAAATATGATCAATCTGCACCGGCCTTTAGCAGATCGATACTTTGTTACCGAAATGGCATGGAAGGCTCCTGAGGATGTAGAGACACTCGATATCAACGGACTTGCAAGTCTCCAGAGCCCTTGTTCGGCAGATGCAGCTATCGTTCGCTCCAGCATTGCAGCGGGGACCTGTGACAATACTTGCTGGAAATGAGCCAGGAAATGAGCCAGGGAAGGCCTCGGACCACGAGAGAAGTGGCCAAGCAATGATTATGCATCTATAACATCGCCTAACCTCAATCCATATACAATTGTATTCTGTCATCTAATCATCCAGTCTGATTCTATTTCTGGTCCAAGCCTTGAACGTAATTGTTCGACAAGTCCTTGTCATCCTTCTCCATGACATTGGCTTCCTCGTCACCCTGCTTGATAGGCACCGACAAGACCTCATCTGCGAATTTGTAGGAACTGAATGCCCTGGTCGGGACGTTCTCGGCGAACAAATGATCGAGTTGCTCGAGAGCGAAGCCTTTCATTTCGGGTACGATGAAGAAGACCCATACCACCGTGATGACTGAAAAGGCTCCCCAGATGAAGCCCTGACTGTGAGCTGAGAACTCTACCGCTTGACGGTCATGTACTCACGATCTTGCTACCAAGATTTCCATAACCCTCGTTCTGAAGATAAGGCGAAACAGAGGTGATAAGGAGAGAAACTCCAAAGCCCCAGAATGTCGCCATGGATAGCACCTTCTCTCGGTTTCGGGTGGGAGCAGACTCTGCTGTGACGATCCAGATAAGAGGCGATTGAACTCCGAACGAGAACTCCCAAAGGAAAATGAGGGCAATGGCAGCGTTCGCAGTGGCGGTAGTTGGAACGGCAATAACTGTCGTCATGATAGCGACGATGATCAAACAGGCGGCGCAGAAGGCTCCGGTAGTCATCAAGATAATTCTTCGACCGTACATGTCTGGAAGGAAGTGACCTGTGAGAATCGCCACGTAGTAAAGCGAGTATAAGCCCATGATGACCGGGAAGACATTGGTGATGCCGTTGCTCTGTAGGAACGATACAACATATGAGTTCATGTAGGACGATCCTTGTGCCTGCTGGAGACACTGAATGCCGACGGCGATCAAGAGTCGTCTTCGATCGGGATTCTTCAGGAGATCAAGCCAAGACGTAGCTTTGTCGGTTTGTTTCTCTTCTTCGAAAGCGATGGCGAGCTTGGTGCAGTACTCTTCCGGATCGAAGCCGTCAGTGCCAAAGAGTTTCTGCGAAGCCAGTTGAGCCTCTGGCATCCGACTAGGGGTCAGTGAGACAAGCAGGAAGAGGTGGGGACGTGTAGCTGACCCTTTCAAGACAAGCCACCGAGGGCTCTCGGGGATGAGCGGAGTCACCAGCAACATTACGCCTGGGGCAATAGCTTGGACACACATGGGGATGAGATAGGAGGAGGGGTCGTTTCGAACGGAAGTCGCAAACACACATCCGGCAGCGACGATGACACCGATGATCTGGACATTCTGGTAGAGACTGATGGCGAATCCTCGAGCTGCTGGTGGAGAAGTCTCCGACAGATAGACGGGAACGATGTTGACCACCATACCCATCGCGATGGAAGCAATAACCTTGCCGACTACAAACTGAGTGTATCGTGCTGGGCTGCCGATAGCACTGGTTGCTTCGATAGCGACGCCGGTGAGCGAGATGATAGCGCTGAGTACAAGTGACCATCTACGGCCGATGATGTTGTTGATGTATGCCGCCATGAGGCATCCGACCACTGACATGTCAGCCAAGATTGGTAGTCATATACTCACTGATGCCTGCAGATTGGACCGAGCTACCAGCGGAGAGTTGAGGAGTTGTTAGATTGCATACCTCAACTCCCTCGACCAAAGAACATGATCCGTAGTCTTTGAGGAATCTCGGAGAGCCAAGAATTGTACCCCACCATCCATTGTCGAAACCCTTACGCTCAGTGCCTGTCCCCAATGAAGTTCCAGGGAAACTTACAAATAAGATCGCTCCGATCGAAGCGAGCAACATACATGCCACACCATGTTTCGTGATACCTTGTAGATGTGAAATCATGTCGAGTGCGGTAGTCTTAGCAGTTGAGAACTGTTGCCATACGCTCGCCTGACCTCCAGGTATTTATGGTAGCGGACCACCGCATGAAAGATAAGTCGAACTCTCTGATTTACGGTATCAGGGATTGGAGGAGGGCAAACCCAGACGCCCCCGCAATCTCACCCGTCGGAAGGCATCTCGCGACCGTTTTCCGACGGAGATACGGACGGGCGAGTCGGTCTTCGTCCGGGTCAGCCAACGGGTGAGTTTTGAACTCCAGACATAAGATAGCATACTGGTTCAGCTTGCTACTCTAACATAGGGTCAACATACGAAAGCACCATGAGTACCACACAGACAGAAGTTCGAACCGGTAAACTCACATTGAGAGGCGAGGAAGCTCCGGCATGGAAGAAGCAGCTAGACACGGAAGGTGAGAAATTCGTCACGGCCGGATGTAAGGCGCTCTAACACCGTAGGATGGACGGTTATCCGGGGTGCGATACCACGAGAGCGAGCAGATTCTCATGCATCGGCGGCATACTCTTATCTGGAGTCCTTCGGTTTAGGCTTCGACCGCAATGATCGATCTACGTGGACACCCGATAAGATGCCTCACCACTACAAAGGGGGACTATATGTCAACTACGGGGTTGGCCACGAGCAATTCATTTGGGATATCAAGTAAGTTTTCGCGATCGTATTCATGGGACCATGTTATTGATGCCTCAGACAAGATCCAGCTGTCGTAGCCGCTTTCGCCAAGATCTGGGGTACCCAAGAGCTTTTGGCTTCTTATGGTGAGTCTGAAAGAATACGTTCTGCTGATTCCAGATGGTATCAACATATCTCTCCCCATTCCCAACAGACCCAAAGAAGATTTCGCCCCATGGCCTCATGTGGATCAAAGTCCTCTCGTCAAAGGACTTCACTGCGTTCAGGGTATCGTCAATCTTTTGCCCAATGGGCCAGAAGATGGTGGCTTGATGGTTCTGAAAGGCTCATCCGCTCTCTATACCCAGCTATACGAGGAGTTCGAGGACAGAAAACCGGAAGGGGGATGGAACAAGCATGATCGGCACGATCACACACCTGAGCAGATTCAGTGGCTAATTGATCACGGGTGCGAATACCATAAAGTGACGGCCGACCCTGGAGACTTGCTTCTTTGGGATAGTGTGAGCACGGCCTTATGATTGACAAAGAGTATCGATTGACCTTCGCAGCGAACGGTCCATTATGGAGCGACACCATCTTCCACAAACCCCAGAATAGCCAGCTGTGAGTCAACCTGTGCCCGGACAAAAGGATATGGCTGATACCCTAGATGTTTGCTACAAGCCAGCATCGCTCGCCACGCCCGAAGTGCTCGCCCATCGAAAGGAAGCTTGGGACGGAAAAGTCGAGACGACCCACGACCCAATCACCTTCAATATGAACGCTCGAGCACCTCCTGCCGGTCACTTGACGAGCTCCCATCCAAAGGTCACTGAGCTTCAGAATCCGGTTCTTACCCCGCTTGGTAGGAGACTGGCGGGCGTAGAGGCGTATTGAGCGAGGAACAAGGGGCATATTGTATCATAGTGGCTATTGTATCGTATGGAAAGATTTCACATCCGGTACAGAGCTCCAGTGTACGCTTGCAGCACGACAGATATATCCCTGGTTTCTACTCCCCCCTTCTCCGTTTCGATCATCAAACCAGCCGAGTTGACTTTCACACCGTCAGGCAGCTGATACTCTACAACCTCTGTGGAGAAGTTGAGCACTATGAGTACTGAGCCTGCTCGGACGTATGCAAAGATCTTCTCGTCATCAGGCGAGAGTAGCTGAAAACTCCCGTAGATCTGAGTTGTCAATGAGTAGTCGGTTATGGAGTTTGCACAAACCAGGTCATCCTCGTGCTCCTTCCTGGTGGAGAGCATTTCTTTCCAAAACGCTAAGACTGATTTAGAATCTTGGGCCTGTTTAGCGACATTCCAGACCGTATAATCGTCTGGAATCCGCATCCATGGCTGAGTCGTACTGAATCCCGCATTGTCACTTGCGTCCCACTACGTTGTCAGCCCGAGTGTTTGTCCTGACAAGGACGTAATACTGACCTGCATGGGGGACCTCCCGTTGTCCCTTGCCTTGTGATATACCTTCTTGAGCTGTCCATCGATGTCGAACCCTTTATCGATGATCCTTATGATCAGCGTCATCAAGATCGATACATACTTTCTAGCAACATTCTGAGTTTTGCAATCTTTCCATTCTTCCAATGGCCAATCATTTGGCAGATTGATCATACCTATTTCCTGACCTTGATGTAGGTATACAGTTCCCCACAGAGTAGTATGCATCAGGGCAAGAAGTCTGCCTGATTTCTGGCGGTATTCTGCGGAATCATCCCCATAAATAGAGATACTTCGTGGCTAATATCAGCTCGATACTGCCTGATGGGTCACTGACTTGATCGTGATTCTCGAGATAGAGTGCATGCCACCCACCCTTCTCCCTCAAGCCTTGCCATCGAGAGATCACCTCCTTGAACTCGGACAACTTGTGTGGTTCAACCATCGCCATATCCACTCCACCTCTGCCTAGATTGACATGCTCAAACGTGAACCCCATTTGAAGCTCGTGACGATCGGGATGCACATACTTCATCATTTGATCGGGAGTCGTATGATTCAGTTCGCCAACGGTCATCATGTCGTATTTAGACATAACCTCGCGGTTCATCTCCTGGATGTACTCGTGAAGACGCGGGCTGGAGTCAGTGTAGCCGGCATATGTTCTTACCCTTCTTCCCGCGGAGCGTCTTGCCATTCTGCATCGGGATCTCGGATCGGAGCATCATCGAAAGCCAGATTCTTGGAGATCCGTCCGATAACGTCCATCTACCTTGTCAGCGTGAAAGGCAGTAGGATGAGATGAACGAAACTGACCCGATATCCATCACATCCTTTCTCAATCCAGAATCGCATAAGATCGTAGACGGCCTCCCTCACTTCCTCACATTCGAAGTTGAGATCGGGATTTTCAGCTTGCTCAATAGTATAGTGGCTCATAAAGGCGCTTACCAGGCTGTTTAGTGTCATACAGGTGAAGATAGTACTCTTCAGTCCCCTCATCGTATTCCCATACGGAGCCTCCGCCCAAGGATGTCTTCCAATTGTTCGGAGGCACCCTCCTTCCATCAACGAACTTTCCGGGTCTCCAGAAATACCAGTCCCTCTTTGCATTGGTCTTTGACGATCGTGATTGAATAAACCAATCGTGCTCGTCGGATGTATGATTGACGACCAAATCCAGCATGAGCTTCATGTTTCGGGAGTGAAGCTGCTTCGCTAGTTCCTCGACATCCTTGACTGTTCCATAAGGTGAGTGGACGGCTTTATAATCTGAGATATCATAACCCATGTCCACCTGCCAATTAGCCGATACTCGTCACCGTCAATATACAAGCTTACTTGGGGAGATTTGAAGATCGGACTGAGCCATACGACGTCCACTCCCAAGTCTTTCAGGTAGTCGAGCTTGCTAATGATACCTTGCAGATCACCCCACCCGTCACCATTACTGTCGTAGAAGGACCTGAAATATCAGCTGCAACGTGAGGTGAACATACGAGGGGTAGATCTGGTACACCACCGCTGATTTCCACCATCCTTTTGTCACTTCTGAATGATCATTCAAAACCACGTTCGTCATCTTGCGGAGTAGAGACCAAGTTATCCAGTAACATAGGGTCCGGCATTGGCGGTCTTATAAGGAGACAGTCAACGGATATGACCGAGTAAATCGGCTACGACCGCAGAGTGGGGTCACCTTTTCCTCGGCGAATTTGCTCCGAGTCCGAGCTCAAACTCCGACCACTATCACCAGTGCATAATATGACTTCTCAACTCGACTGAATTATATATCTTCATCTCCTTTGATTTCCCTTTCCCTTTCCCAGTCTCACACTTGCTTGGACCTAACCACGTAGAGCATCTTGAATAGAGAAGTAAGCGGGCTTGGGTTTATAATCAAAGTCCTTGATTGTAGCAGCTCCTTCTCCTGCAAATACTCCTGGTACCCAACTTGTCTCGTCTCCGAATCCCCCTGACTGTCAGCTTGGTCAGAGGATGTTAAAGATGGACTTACAAATGGTAACACCCGGGCAAAGATCATTATCGAGACAGACCTGAACGACTTTTGCGTAATCCTGAGCCCTGATTCATCAGCCTTCAGACAGGTATTGAGACACACGACTTACTGAACATCAAGCCAAGTCGAGTTGGTCAGTCCTCGGTTATTGACCGGGACCCTGACATCCAGCTCGGTCAAAGCTACCTCTAGACCCATATCGGTAAACATTGCCATTGTCTCGGCCAGATCATCGGGAGCGGATCCACCAATGAAATGGCACTGGAATCCAACTCCATCAATGGGTACGCCGGCATCAAGGAGTGAACGAGCGAGTTGAGCGTGGACCATAGATTTGTTGTTCATTGTTTCGATGTTGTAGTCGTTGATGAACAATTTGAGATCGGGAGCTGCCTCTCGGGCGTACTGAAACTGGCTATTAGTTGCCTAGCGTGCGATCAGAAGGGTGAGACTTACGGCGAGTGGGATGAATTCCTCTCCGAGGAGCTTATAGAATACACTGTCTCGGAAAGTGCCGTTGTCCAAAACGGCTATACATTCAGCATAACAAGCTCAAATAATCAAGGGGGACTCACGCTCATTGACGACATCCATTTGAGCCAGCCTATCACCATATCGGCCCAGGACGGCATCAATATGTCCCTTCATAACGCTCTTGAGGTCCTCGGGGTCGGTGATGTTTTGCACCCAAACTGGAAGCTGCGAGTGCCAGACAAGGGTATGACCTCGAACGATAGCACCAGTCTTTTCAGCTTGTTCGAAGATCTAGTCTCAGTCTCGTTTGACATGCGGTGATGAAAGGACTTACCAAATCCGATCCTGTCCAATTAAAGACACCTCTTTCAGCTTGGATGACCTCCCATTTCATCTCGTTCTCTGGGGTGTACTGGTCAAATTCACCATTTAGGATCGGCTCGAATCGTTCATCGGCGAGGTAGAAGGATTGATAGGCCGTTCCGAAGTACTTGTTCTGCTTTTGGGCTAGGGCTTTTAGGGAATCGACGTTGACTCCGTCTTGTCGAGCCACCGGCGAGGCGGCAACGAGCGGAATAAGTGCAAGGAGGATGGAAGCTAGCATCTTTCGTCCAGGTATCAATGTTGTGGAGGATGTTCTGAGATCGAGGATGATTTTGGCTACCTGGGTTCACCGAGGATATATATCTGATCGTCCATTCCGAAAAAGTCACTACACCACCACATATCCACCGATATCCTCCCGACAGAGTCATGTGATCGCTGTCTGCTCGAAGTGAGCATCGTCAGCCAAGAGCTAGCACAGCTGACTAGCTCGAAAGAATCAACCGATTGTCCAAAGTGGAGGTGATCAGAATTCTCCGGATATCCAGCGAACAAGTTGGACTAGCTCGATTCTTTGGAAGAAGGGTGCTTGCAGGTTCTGGGGCAGCATGGGGCGCGCTGTCGGGTTCTCGAAGCTCCACTCATTGCTCCGAAGCCCGCATTTGCCGGGTCACAAGCTCGCTGCCAAGTCCAACTACTGGGGTATTGTATGTACATATGGGTCACGGCGGCTGACTGGAGCCGTAGGGTGTTTAGCAGTTTAGCCAGTCTCACACTGACATTGTGCTCACCCCTTCGAGAATGTCAGCCTCATCCTCTCACTAACCATGGACGACGATCAACCAGCAACGGCAGAGACTATCATACACGCTCTATCTCAATTCGGAGCGGAGCAGGAGCAGCCGCAGTCAAGGGATGATCAACATGCATCGGGCCATTTGGAACACTATTCCACCCTTCTTTCAACAGAAAGCGAAGACGTCGAGCATCATGATCTAGGAGGGTTATCAAGAGGGGAACTGGAGGCTGAGGTACTCAAACTAAGAGGACTTGTGTATCGAGACTCGGCCTCTCCAAATGTGGATGTGCCCCCATTGAAAAGAAGGAAACGTGAGGCATTTAAAGGGAAGGAAAGGAGTTTAGATGAACATACTGGTAAAAGGATTGAGAGGGGAAGGAAGACCGAGTTGTACAAAGCTATCCGGCAGACTGTAAGCTATCAATATTCTCATGTGCAGTGACTGATATCTAGATCAGAATCGCTATTGGGACGGAACATGAGACGGACCGCTTGCCAGCCCCCAGGCTCGCCGAATCTTCCACAGCGGAACAAGTCACATGGGAAGTACCGGATTGGCAGGCCTCAGTCGGGGACATCGCAAACACTCGTGTACGCTGTCTGGCAGGCGGTCGTTCGAATACACTGACCTGGTAGTGGATGGAATCGGTCGCATCCGATCTTTCACGAATCTTGCACTCAGAGGCGAATCCGTTCCCAAAGGTAGAGGATGCCGATCATGATCTTTCGATTATACTGGTGAGCCATCTCTCTTCGCAGGAGCTGAGGTTAGGACGCAGTCAAGGTGACATTCGCAAACTACGTCAAGCGATATAAGAGCGAGAACGATAATGCCCATGCTGAGCGGAAAGCTCGATATGCGAAAAACAGGCGTCGATGGGCTCGGAAGGATTTGGTACGTATCTCTCATTCCTTCTTTATTCATCACCTCGAAGTCGCACCCCTTTTCCTGCAGCTTACATGCACTGCGAATCGGAAAAATTGACAGGGCTGATCAGCAGAAACAAGAGAAGCGATCTAAAGCCCGTCTCCTCGTGGATACCTCTCACCCATACGCGTCATTACTCCAAGAAGCTCTCTTGTTTGACTACCATTCCTCAGAACATTCATCCTCTGGGATCGACTCGGACGATTCGGACAATGAGCTACAACAGGAGAAAGTGCGTAGGAGAAAGGAGACCTGGAAGCAGATGCGGAATGCGGATGCTGGGCCTAGTGCAACCCAGATGCAGGGAGGAAAGGAATATGGTTGGGGCACAGGATTGGGTACGAAGGTCCTGGAGGTACGAACCCCTTCTTGGAGATCTGAGAAAGTAAGTGCTTGGCGCGATTCCACACTACGGGTACATAGCTCACATTAGCTTAACGAGTATTATGCACACCTCGATTCTTTGGCAGACATGCAGGCTCAAAATAGAAATACACCACGATCGCAATCTCGCTCAACAGCGACAACGAAGGCAGGCCACGTTGCTCCTTCTCATCGTCGTTTCACTCTTTCACCAGAGATCAGACGAAGAGGAATCGGTCCGAGGAAATTAGGAGATAGTGGGAGTGGAAAGAAACGAAGAAAAGGGACTGATGATGAGAACGTAGTGGCTAGCGGTGAAAATAGTGCTGATGCAGAAGCGTGGATGTGGAGCAGTGGACGTGTTGGACTCTGGCCTCCTAGAACAAAATTAGGGAGTGATGCGGATGATCCAGTAGGATCGGCTAGAACATCGTTGTAATTCTTGTCATGCCATGCCACGTAGGCAGAAGAGAAGCTATGGCGCGCATGTATAGGTACCATCAGGTTGACTCAATATGCGTAGCAGCGAGACCAAAACGAACCGTGAAACAACGACCGCTACGCGTGACCGGTAATGACAGGTCCTGTCTTCCGTTCAATATCTCACAATTCCACTATGACCTCCCTAGCCGCCATTAGACGCTTACCACTCTTCATGGCATACTGTCCAGACACGCCGAATGCCCTGGGGAGACGATTGCAAGTAAGACAGGAGCATTTGAATCGGTGGGCACAGGACAAGAAAGTCGGTCGAGGCTGTATGTCCCCCACTTCCGTAGCCTGTATCAACCTTTTCACTCCACCAGCCCCTATTCCCTTCCTTTCGATAATTTGCCATACCCTCTTCACGAATACCGATGTAGTTGCTGAGCTGATACTAGTCTTTGGCCTAGCATTTAGACCATCACCAAGTACCCCTCCCCCAACCGTTGAAACACCTCCCGGAACACAACCGATGGCGGGATCAATGATGATATTCCACTCCGATTCTCTTGAGTCTGCTTCGGAGAGGATCAAAAGTGATGTGTATTATACCGCTGGAGTATGGGACAAGGAGAGGATGGTTGTCGAAGAGTTTGTCACTCCTCCTGAGGGATATCTCTACCCGCAAGAATGATACGAATGGACGTGAGACCATGGTAAGTTTTCCAGATGGCAAGAACCTTGCTGAAGGTTAGGCACATTCCATGTGGGCAATTGGTCAGGAAGAACAGCTATCCGGTCTCGACTGATGTCGTGGGAGACAGTACATTCAATCGACGATGATGCAAGCTATCGTACAGACACGTATAATGCATCGTTTGACTGCCTTCTTCTACTTGGCTACATATTTCACATTGCTACATCATGGGCAAGAGGCGAGGTGATTACCAAGCCTGAGCACCACCATCGACAAAGTACTCCTGTCCAGTACAGCTGTCGGGTCAGCTCTTCCGTTCTCACGATCGCAGGGAAGACTTACTAAGCACCCATGGTAGAGTCAAGCAAGAGCAAAGCCATGTAAGCTTGCTCCTCAGGCTCAGAGAATCGCTGTAGGGGAACTAGATCCTTCTTCTGCCAGTCGAGCAACTTGGGGTCCATGTGAGCGCTGGGCATTAGCTGATTGCGATACGAAGTAAGCAGAACAACTCACGTCTGGTCGGTAGCGACGTAACCTGGGCACAAGGCGTTGATCCTGATGGAGTGAGGTGCCCACTGGTTCGTTAGCATCCCGATATGGCACAAAGAACGAAGCAAAGACTAACCTCGACGGCGAGCTGCTTGACGATGGAGGAAGCAGCAGCTTTGGAAGAGTTGTAGAAGACCTGGTGGATTCCCTTGTTGACGATCTGGGAAGACATGGAAGAGGTGAGGACGATGGATCCCTTCTTGTAGCCGGACTTGGTCCATAGATCGGCGGCGGCCTGGGCACAGGCGAATTGACCCCAAACGTTAACGTCGTCTACAAATCAGCATTGTTGGTGGACGATGAGGAGTATGATAGTGGAGAGGGGTGGTAGGTATCATCAACCACCAGGATGACTAGGCGGAACGAGGGAGATCGGGCGAGATTCATCAAGGATACGGTAGTCATCCCTTTCTGCAATCTTCCTGGGTTATCCGCTTCCTTTGTACTCCGCAGTGAAACAAGGCGAGTTGTGAAAGGGACAACTCACAGACTTTAGAGAAATCAGACTTCTCCATCTCCAAAGCATCCTTCACAACGGAAACACCAGCGTTGGCGACAACACCGTGAACAGGACCGAATGTCTCGTCAATCTCCTTGAAGGTAGACTTGACTTTCTCGGTGTTTCCAACATCACACTGCCATGCCTTGACTTTAACACCGTGCTTCTTGGCTAGATCGGCTGCGACATCGTGGGCGTCTTTGGCAGAGTTGAAAATGATGGCGACATTTGCGGAGGCCTTGGCGAGGGTCTCGGAGATTGCGTATCCGATACCTGTACATCAGCCGACTGAGGTAAAGTCGGATTTCCAGACGATGGAAGTGGAAAGGACAGGTTGGCCAACCAAAGGGAAGGCTGACCGAACGAGATGGCAGCCTAGACGGAATCGTGAGGAGGAAGTGTAAAGAGAGGATGTAGTTGGTAACAGGAGGGGCAGTATGGGTGTAGATGGTGAAAAGCAGGTAATCAAAGCCTCGGAGAGGTCCAAATGTTCAATCACATACCTCGGTTACCGCCAGTAACAATGATGGTCGAGCCAGAGAAGTCGACTATCCGGTCAGTGACTGTACCAGCAGTGTATGAATGACTTACAAGAGACGGGCATATTGATTGATTTGATGTAGAGTAGTAAGAGTGAGATAGAGGTATAACAAAGAGAAGTGAGAAGAATAAGAAGAAAGGAGTGTGTGGTTTCAATCTGAGCCAAGCTGATGTAAGTTCAAGTTGATACCGCGAAGTACTCCCCGGTGACGTAGCTCAAATACTCTTTTCCTTTCCTCGCTACCATCCTTCCTCTCAGCCACACCGTCCCCAGCTCAATCGGTAACGAGATCCCGTAGGGCAGCACGTACTGGAATGACGAATGAGGAACATGCATAACGTAAATATGGAATGCTGGAACCGAGCTGAAGCAGTCCTACTTGCGTTTGGGTGCGAGTGACTCTTGCTCGGGCTTGCTCAGAGTCAATTCAAGGTCATGTCGCCGGTTAGCCTAGATTCCTGTTGAACTTGAAACATTATGATCTACAGGTATCGACACCGCGGAGCGTGCTGGGCAACCGGTTTGATTTCTCATGGAAGAAGCTCAATCGCGACGACATACAGAACCTCGAGATTTTGGTAATGGTCTGCCGCATGATGCGGGAAGCCTAGCTAACGCAACGGGATTATCGTTCAATTATTGTAATCCCGCCGCCGGTGACATGGCCGGTGACAGGTGACAGGTGACAGGTGACAGGGAGTGCGACCTGGGACAACGGGATTATAGTTAAATCCTGAGATAATGCCGACTGTACACATGAGATCTCGACAGAGACATACATAGCTTGCAATCATAACGGGGACATAGTCCACTGACCTCGAGCAGCCAGCGCCAAGGAGACTTGTGACCGGACAGGTACTCTTAAGGATAATGAAGTATAGCTTACCTTTGCGGTGTCGATTTACCCATCTCTAACGATACATTCACCAAGTCTAACCATCACAATGGGCCAACATCAAGGACTCACGCTAGCCGTCTTCGCCACTAGCCTAGCCATCTTGATATATCAATTTCAATTTACTGGATTACTGAGAACATGGAATCCTAGAACGCCCTTGGTCACAGCGGAGAAGACCAAACCTGACCCATGGAGCCTGACCACCGCCGCTGCAGCATATAGACAATACGAAAGATTCGCAAATACAGAGACGGGACGCATGAGGGCATCGTACGCCAAAATGACTCCTGATCAGCGACGTGTAGCTACAGCACTCAAGTACGACACCAAGCTAGGCAGGTTGGCTGAAGCAACCCGAACCAACGCCGCGGTGGCGGGAGGAATCGCCGATCTGGCCGTACGGGAACTTGGGTCGAATGCGAGTGAGCTGGAAACTCGGGAAGGTGGATCACTTTTCAGGACAAGAGAGACTTTACTGCATTTCGTACGGGATTGGAGCGAGGAGGGAGCCGACGAGCGGAATGTGATCTTGGAACCTATACTGGAAGTCTTGAAAGAGGTGGACGAGGGGGAAAGGGGAGATATGAAGGTGCTAGTCCCTGGTTCAGGACTGGCTAGGCTTGCTTGGGAGATCTCGCAACTTGGTATATTTGATCTTTGCCAGGGCTATGGCCAAGCTCAATAATCAGGGTATCGAGCAACCGCAAACGAATTATCATGGTATATGAACCTAGGTCTTCGATTCCTCATCCACCCTTCAGCGACAAACGCAACACATCAACATACAATAGCGCCCTTTTCCCATCGATTCTCGAATCAACGTTCGAATGACCAGCTCTTTCGTCATGTCACTTTCCCAGACGTTCTACCCCGCTACTCGACCCATTTCCAAATTGCCGAAGGTGATTTCCTCAAACACAAACCAGCAAATGATGATCAATACGATTACATCGTCACCCAATTCTTTATCGACACCGGTTCCAACGTCGTTGCTACTTTAGAGCAGATCAAGACTTTGTTGAAACCAGGTGGGAAATGGATCAACCTAGGTCCCCTCCTTTGGTCCAGTGGAGGATCTGTTGCAATGGAATTGAACTTGCAGGAAGTGTTGGAACTCGCTAAAGAGGTCGGATTGGAGATCATGGGTGAGAATGAAAGGGTCGAGGAGAAGTATCGGCGACGGACGATTGAGAGTGACTATACGGCGGATAAGATGGGCACGTTTCGAAGGATATACCATGCCGAATTTTGGGTCGCTGAGCGGAGATAGCTATCTAGATGTATATCTTGCGTGTATCGAATACCTCGTGAATATGAGTCATGATGCCATCATATCCGCCCGACACGACGCTTGGCATCGACGGTAACCCACAAGACAGCTGCTGATGCGCCGCCAAGGAGACATCCTACCATCAAAGTCATTCGCCAATAGCTATCGGGCATATGTCCGTCTCCTGAGCTCCTGATCAACAAGCCAGCCGTCGGAGTCCCCATCAGTGTCGCCAGTCCCCTTGCCATGTACAAGGCGCCGTTTACTCCGGCAAAATGAGCAGGTCCGAAAAGTTCAACCAACGACGTCGGGAAGAGTGACACAAAGGCACTGGCGAATAAGCCATACAAGATCGAATCAGTGATGAACAACCCTCGGCTAGTATCGTTGTCATCGCTCAAACTCGATGGGAGCCAAAATGCGAAACATGCAACAGCGCTGATAGCTGTAGTCACGAATAAAGTATTCAGTCGACCATAGCGATCCGCGATCAACCCGATTATAATCTTGCCTATCGCGTTGCATGCGTTATTGATAGCGATAAAGTTGGCGCCGGTGGCCGAGGAGAAACCGAGGGTGCGCGCGTACGTCGCAAAGAAGAAGACAGGAGTGTAATACGCCGCAGATTGGAGAGAGGATCCGAGAAGTTGAAGTGCGAAAGTACGAGTTTTGGCGATTCGCCAATCGATCAGGGGGACTTGCCAGAATTTAGCTGTCGGCTGTCGAAGACGCTCCGCCTCTAGTCTGACTTTCGTAGTTGGATCCCAATCTAGAACAATTGAGGCACACATGATCAAACCACCCGACAGACTTCCCGAAAGTCGTAGAGCGTTCCTGAAACCGATACTGTCGTTCATGGCGTGAATAGCTGGTGCCCAAACTAGACCCCCGACCCCGGTCCCAGACAGAATAATTCCCATAGCTACTCCCCGTCTTGTAGTATACCAAGTAGGAGCCACAGTGACAGCCGTCATATATGCCAAACATGTAGCTATACCCATGAGCAGTCCTTGAGTGCATTGGAATTGCCAGAGTTCCTGGCTAAAACTGGCGAGTACGGATGAGGTAGCGAAGAGGAGACCTCCGGAAGCGACTATGATTCGGGGAGAATATCGTTTGGACCATGCTGTAGCGAACGGTGCAAATATAGTCATGAATGCCACGGCCAATGTACCTATCAGATCGATCTCGGCTGGAGAGGCGTTTGTAAAAGGTGTGTTTGGTTCGCGGGATAGTTGTTCGTAAAGATCCTGGAAAACACCAAAAGCGAACAAAGTGCCGCACGCTGTGAAAACGACTGTGAAACACGCTAGACACATCACTACTGCTTGGCTAGACATGTAAGCGGATCATGGGTCTATATGTCCTATTGGTGCCGACTTACGCAGATTCGTTCTCGCTCGCATTGCTAGTCGACGAGATCGCTGGTCGTGTTCCTGGTCTCTCACTCAGCTCCAGCATGGCAGAGTGCCTCTCATCCGTTGTCATGATGCAGCGGTGCGAGAGTCTGCGTAAAGGTCATGAGCGGTAGTATATGTACGATAACAGACTGCATGACGGACCCGGATAGAGTTGTGCTCGGCGAATTGATCACGTGACCGGAAACATTCCGCGGATTAGATAACTATGATCTTTGGCCTCGAGCCACAGTCACCTTGTTATTTTCTCGTTTGAATCGATGATGCTCACTACGGTCCAAGACATCAACGTGGTCGCCGCTTATCTGGCACATAGTGCCAATAATCCAACAGCCAATGCGCCAACCGGTCATACGGCTGTGGTCCTAGTGGGAAGCGCGATCTTACCAACCATGCGAGCTGTTTTCGACTATTTATCCGATATCGAGATAGTCTCACCCTTCACATTGATCTTATGCGGCGGTATAGGTCACTCGACACCACTTCTGAGGGCCGCTGTCTGTAATGCATACCCGGGTATCGCGCCTGACGAAGTTGAAGGACTGCCAGAAGCTCGCATATTCGAAAAAGCGCTGCGACTGGCATGGCCAGCATTAAGTGCACGAATAGATCGACAAGAGATCGAGTACCTAGTGGAGGAGCAGAGTACCAATTGTGGCGCGAACGCCGATTTAACAGTTGACTTGATGATCAAGCATGGAATCACGCCAGATAGGCTCATTGTTGTCCAAGATCCAACTATGATGAGAAGGACAATAGCAAGTTTCGAAAAAGCATACGAAATCTCCAGTCCTCAACGCGATCCCTCATATCATGCACCAGAAGTATTTCCATGGTCCACATTCACGCCTCACTTGACCTTAAAGAACGACGAGGAGCGATGGAATATAACCGATTTCGCCGATAAAAGCGCTTCATTGAATGAATTATGGACGATGGATCGATTTTTGGGATTGATAGTTGGAGAAGTTGCGAGGTTGAACGACGATGAAGACGGATATGGACCGAGAGGGAAGGGATTCATAGGGCGTGTCGACGTGCCCGGGAATGTTTTGGAGAGTTGGGTCAGGTTGAAGGCGGTGAAGGGAGGACGTCTGCCACAGACCTAAGAATTGGTCGGGGCACACGACAACATCGGCAACTCGATCCGAAGTACTGAGCCCTGTAATATGGTCAGACATGCTGAGTAGTAGGCTGGGTATTGTCAGGTCAGCGTGAGAGGACACGAAGATAACATTCGCTCTCCAACCCCGTGTTCTCAGAAGCGTAAGGCAGGGATACGGTTCTGCTGTAACCCATATAGAATGCATCAGCCAGTACAGTAAGGAACCTTGTTTACAAGAATACAACATTGGCTTTGATTTGACTCAGGAACTCCCTCCAGTCTCCTGGCGGTCGACCTTGTACATCTATTTCCTGCCACAATGTTTGAATAGCTCTTGCGTTATCCCTAAATACCTGCTCATTCCCGCATGCGGTAAGTCCTCTCAAGCATTGTTCCCTCTCTTGCGGCGAGACAGCGCAAGTGGACGCTACAAACCAGGCGCAAGCTCTAGAAGCTGGCATGAACAACCGAAAATCGTCACCTGTGGAGCGAGTGTGATTAGGGACCGCTCGAGCCGTTCCGAGGAACTCTGCCAGGCTACTACGGATCCGCCCTGAGAGAATTCCGCGTTTATATAAATGTTGATGCAAGAGCATTTTAGCCACCTAGTACATGAGTACAGGACGACCGATACAGTCACTAGACAGACTCACCTCGCACCACATGGCTTGCACTGCGACAGTCTCGGTGAGACATGAAGCGGTCATGCCGCTTCGGATCTCTGGTCTCCAATTATCCAGGACTTCTTCGATCTCGGTAATCATCCCACGCCCTGCCGATGATTCTAACAGCACTGAATCAGCTGCTAGATCATTGATCTGCGCCATGGCAGACAATATAGTGGCAGGTATACCGAGATGGACACGCAAACCAGGTTCGTGACCTGGTGGGAGATCCGTGACTCGGACGTCGAAGGTCGTTTTTCGCTTGACCCCTACAAGCGAGTAGAGCACGTCTGTAGTGATGAAAGTCGTGAATGAAATGGTGGAATTTTCGAGTTGATCGGTGAGATACCAGACCGGTCGAACACCCAGGTTATGCTCTATGATCGATCGGGTCAATTCGTGTATGGCCGATGCATCGTCTACATTGTCTTGAAGTATCTAGACCATGAGCTAAAAAGATGCTTGGCGGGCATACATATCCAAGTCGAAGATCAATCCCGGCGCCGACTCGGGAGCAGATCGAGTACGAATCATCGGACATCATCTCTCTGGCGGCTTTATGATACCTCTGGGCTCGCTGGTCCCACTCGATCGCTTTGTCGAGATTTGCATCGAGCTGAAACACAAGCACTCGACGAGCGGCGCAAAGATAGGCACTGGCAGCGAGATGAACATCGGTAAGATTTTCGCTGACGAGCGATTGGAAAATCTTTTGTCGATCTGCTATTGAAGTAGAATAGTAGTAATCTGATGTGAGCTCACGCTTTGCGGTGTGGTGAATCACCACGCACTGTCGTTAAGACTGGCATCTGGGCGTCAGACGCATACTAGGAAGATATTGGCGGTTGCTCTTACAAAAGTGGAGTAGCTCGGCCCAGAATTGCCGCATCTCGCCCAAGATCTCTGAACCCGGTTTGCGTTTCTGCAGCATATCCAGGAAATCTGGTAGCGAGTTCACACTATCATCAGTCACACATAAGTCACTCGACTTAGACCCACAATGAAGACCTGCCGTCTGGTCCACAGGAGAGCAATGGCGCGATACAAGGATCAACTTGCACAGCCGACAATGCCGCTCCGAGATCGAGAAGGATGTTGTTGGACGAGTCATTGGGAATAGAGAAGCTGGGATAAGTCCAAGAAACGTCTCCTTGCTGCGACGGCTCAGCAAACAACGAGAAGAAGTCAGATTGACCATAGATGTCTGGGAAGATGGTGGTTTCGAGGGGAAAGCTGGAAGTGTCCATTGCAGGATTCAGGTGAGTGGAAGGGGCTGGAAGAGGGATAAAATCCGGGCCAGAAGACACCAGTGGCAGTGGTCTCGAGTGTATGTCAACGGATGACGAGGTATTTGCTAAAAGATCTTGACCGCTGTTCGAAGCTTGTCTCCGTTTATTCGGCTGTTTGGTCGTGATAAATAGCCCAGTCTCTGGATCCCAGCGTCGAGGAGGAAACGTGCAGCTTGAATTGACTCGACAGCTTGGTCGTCAGTAAGAGCGAATGTGTTACATATCGTATAATGTATTGACATACCAAGCTCCGCATCGAGGACGTACGACGTCGCACTTTCGCCCGAAGCTCAGCACATGGTCTACAGTTGGACAACCAGAGGACCTACCGCTTGCCCCGGCATTGGAAGCATCCTTCTCTGCTGCGGGTCTTTCGTTGATCAGATGATTCTCCTGTCTTCTCACCGTTTGAGCTTGACGCCGAAGTGGACATTTTACATGTATAGCTGTTTAACAAACCAAGTCAATACAATGCGGTATAATCACAGGCAATAGATAACGCCAGCACCGGTTATCTTGTTCACACTTCTCAAAGAGGCAATTCCCGTTGATTCATACATCCTGATCGACTACATGCAAGTTGAAATTTACGAGTCCATCTAAACAGGCCCTACAGGTGCCTCTGCACCTAACGGATCGTGTTCAGCGTGCGGCCGATCTGCGTGAATATTCACAGGTTTTTCCAAACGTTCGCGGGTCAGCAGAAACGCTCTGGGCAGACCTCCCTCAACCAACACGTCCAGAGGGTCTTTGGAGGTGTCCTTGTCGTTGAGCAGATGGACTAATGCCAAGACCGTGCGATAAGCTCGCCTACTTATCAGTGTCAATCATGCTTCAGTGAAAGGGTACATACACCATTCCTCGGCCCGAGAAACCGCCCATCATGTACAAACCCTTCGGCTTATCTAGTACCGGGCCGCAGTATGGTATACCGTCGTGGCTGTATCCCATGACTTTAGACTCAGTCCCATCTACTTGTGGTCTACTCACCTCCAGTCCACAAATGAGCCAAGCGTGACTTTGTTTCGGGGTAATTGATGAAATGTTTGGGCATGAATGCGTTGAAATACTCTTCCGTTCCGGGACTGCACGTCAACCTCAAGAATTGGAACTTGTCCACTCACATCTGAGTCGTATCGTCCGAATTGCCATACGTGAGCGAGGGATCATGTCCATGGGCACTTTCCGCGCCTCCGACAACGATGTGTTTGGGATACTCTTGTCGAGATATCATGTAGTCGTAGTCATGTTCGGAAAATTTGATAGAATAGGTAGTAAAGAGGGGTCGCATGACTTTGTTTGAAGGCGTCGTGGCAGGCTGTACAGGAGGTATGGCAAGTGCACTGCACGAGCCACGAAGAGGTATGATCTTGTTGGTGAACTCTGGCAACAATTGCGAAGTGTAGCCGTTCGTACAGATCACCACGGTTGGCGCCGAGCATGAGCCTCGGTCGGTATCAACGGACCACAGTCCGCCAGATTCAGGCTCTCGGAGCAATAAAACCGGAGTATGGGTTTGAAGATTGAAGCTCCCGCCCCCTTCGTTTGCCATGGCGAAACATCGGTGGAGGAGCCCGTTCACGAGCTTGTAAGGATGAACACTCCCGACCTTGTACGCACAACCCCATTTAGGACCCTTGACCTGACTGAGTCTTTCCAGATGCTCCTGGTCATCAATTTCCAGGAAAGCTTTCGTGTCGTTCGGCCAGTCGAGTTGTCTCGCTCGGAAAGCATTTCGACCAGTCGCCGCCATGTGCTCCGTCATGCAAAGATCGAAAGCGGTGGTGATATGAAAATCACATGAGATCTGCTCTTTCTCCACCAAAGCTTTGTACAGGTCCAAGTGGCTCGACTCGGCTTTGAGTACTTCGTTGGCTTTCTCTGCGCCAACTCGCTCCTTCAGCCCAGGGTCTAGGGGTCAACAATAGCAATAGTGGACGTTTAGATTTTGACATACAAGCGATATATGGATCCGTCTTAATCTGGCCCCCGTTCCTTCCCGTGGCTCCACCACAGACCTCCCTGGCCTCGAGCATGACGATGCGCAGCGTTGGATTGATACGAAGCAGATTGTACGCGGTAAGGCTACCGGCGATACCTGAGCCGACAATGATCACGTCCGCATCTTTGGGTAATTGGGCAGTGGTTCGGTGGTCTGCCAGCTCCGATGGCTCGGACAGCCAAAACGATCGCAAGGGGTTCTTGGACGGTAGAGCGGAGGGTGCGAGATCTGTTGGACTCATGTCGGTGTAGTCACCTCAGACATGATTGCTACCGGTATACCTATATACCGTATCTCTTCCACTGTCATCTCGGGTTAATCCTAAACCATGTTGATATGAAGTAAGCGAAGCGCTTAACCTCTATCTACAGCAGCGGGACCAGCCGGGCAGAACTCCGGTAAAGGTGGCTAAATCCGGAGAATTAGTCTGACACCTGGACAGCCGCGTCGAACGCTCATAAACTGGTCACCGGGAGATCCCCCTCATCAAATGTACGAAGCTGGCGTGCCTAAGAAAAAGACTGTCTGGCCCGAAGTACTGTCCGTTTGTCCTTCTCCCCTCCAGATGGCGGATGGTATCAGTACGCACTTTAACCGCCGTTTCCTTTTTCTGCACTTCGCCCGGCCTCTAGGCTCTCTGATGGCTTCTTGGCAGGGGTTCGCTTGGTTCTGGGTCGCCTTATCATCTCCTCTTGCGTAAGATAAGCGCTTCATGTATATATGAACCACTGGTACTCCAGGATGCTACCATTATCCCGCCTCGCAAACCTCTCAGGATCAATTTATCGACCCTCGCCATGTCGAAACACCCCGACAACTCCAAGTTTGATGACGAGCTGGAGGTATCGCCCATTCAGCAGACTATCTTGGTAGTCGATGGATCTACTCAGCAAGCTCCATTCTATCCCGCCGCCGCTACCCACCGGTAAGTCGAGAGAGTCTCCCGACTCCCCCTATCAATCTCTGACGATTGTCTAGAGGTTTGCGACCTCGACATATTCAGCTAATCGCCATCAGTGGAGCCATAGGAGTGAGTTGTCTCTACTAGTCAGTGCACTCTGCTCACGTGACATCAAAGGCTGGAGTGTTCATTTCCATTGGGGGTCCACTTTCTTCGGGAGGTCCCCTGGGACTTCTCATCGGTCTGAGTTTGTGGTGTTTTGTTATCTGGGTGAGTCGACCTTGGAGCATAAGCAGCAGAGTTGGATATCTAACATATCGTTAGTGTTTCAGCAATTGCGTCATTGAGATGTGCACTTTGCTGCCTGTTTCCGGAGGCTACATCCACTACGCCGGACGGTTTCTGGACCCCTCGGCACGTTTTGCCGCTGGTTGTGAGCACATCATTAGACTCAGAGACCGTATTATAGGCACTGACGCTGTAGATAACACGATACTCGGCGGCATCTCATTCGTCTGCTTTGAGCTCACTGGTAAGTGTATCGCACCAGAGCCAGATCTTCGCTCGGCCAGTAGGTTGACCTCATCAGCCATGCACGTTGTCCTGCAATATTGGCATCCTGACCTTAATCCGGCAATCACCATTTCATGTGGTCTGGTCGGTCTGGCACTAGCAAACGGTATCAGCGTTCGAGTTTATGGAGAAATTGAATTCTGGATATCTATTCTGAAGGTGATCCTCATGCTCGGACTGTTCCTATTCACCTTCATCACTATGGTTGGTGGTAATCCCATCGGAGACAAATACGGGTTCCGGTAATTTGCCACCTGATCAAACAGGATGCGGGCTAATCTCGTAGGTTCTGGAAAAATCCTGGAGTCTTTGCCAAGCCTGATGCGGTTGGCCGTCTACGAGGTGTATGGGCAGGTGTCACGTGGGGAGCGTTCGCTGTCGTAAGTTTACTGCTTCCATGTAGGAGGTTCTGAGATAACATTCAGGCTGGACCAGACTTTCTCTCTGTTGTCGCAGCCGAGACCAAGGACCCTCGACGGGTCTTGCCCAAATGTTTTAACGCTACAATTTTTCGAGTCATCTTTTTCTACATTGGTTCTGCCCTTGCCGTCTCTATCAACTGTCCATCCGATGCTGAGGAGCTTCTCGGTGGCCTTTCCAACGCGGGTCGATCCCCGTATATCATCAACATGAATCGACTCCTGATTCCTGCTTTACCTTCGCTGGTTAATGGGGTTGTTTTCACATCGATCTTTTCGACTGGGTCGTCGTTCATGTTCACGTCCAGTCGAATGCTCTACACATTAGCATGTCACGGTCAGGCTCCCAAAGTGTTGAGACGGACCAATCGTTATGGAACGCCTTACTTGGCGGTCGCGGTCGTAGTACTTGTGAGCTGTTTGTCGTACCTCACATTGTCGAGTCAGGCTGGAGTAGGTGAGTCAAGATGAACTAGTGATGGGAGCTTCATACTGATAACAGTCTTGGTCTGGTTCACTAACATGACGACCGCTTGTACTCTTATGACCTGGATCGTCATTGGCCTGTGAGTCGATAATCCTCGGCCTCGAATTCGGGCTGACTCCCAAGGTCTTATATCCGTTTCCGGGCGGGTCTGAAAGCCCAAGGAGTCGAGGATATCCTTCCTGTACGAGGCTACTTCCAGCCGTACTCTGCCTGGATCGCTACAATTGCCGCTATCTTCACCCTCGTCTTCTCGTAAGCAATCCCCTCTTTCCCAGAAGCCACGTCAGCTGAATTTCCAGTGGTTCATATCTGTTCGCTCCTGGCGGCTTTACTGTTCCCGATGTCATCTTCTCCTACTTTGGCGCTTGGTTTTTCGTTTTCAACTTCTGTCTATGGAAGATCAAAGGAATCGTCACCAAGACTCAGAAAGGGATCGGAATTTCGAAGCACGAAATGGACTTTGTTTCGGACTTAGACGAGATCGAGCAAATGACGGATTATGAGAGGACAGCCAGAGAAAGCAGAGAGGCGCCAGCGAATCTGTTGGAGAAGATGGACAGGGTTCTATTCGAGGGGAAGTTCTAGGTACCGGAGATTCGGACTTGCTCGAGCAGTTACGGTAAGATGGGTCTAAAAGCATGGCTTTCAGTCGATGAGAAGTAGACGGCGGCTCTGAGGGAGAGAATCTCGTCTCCTACGACAAGATCCGTTTGCATATAGCAGTCAATAGCTATTTGGTCAGAGATGTCCTGGTTGTAAATCGAATGAAGACGATTCCATTATTACATGAAGTGTTCACAATGTCGGCAACTGATTGTATCGTACTTTGACCAACATACTGAAATTGAGTCCCATCAATATAGTGAGAGAGCTCGACTGATAAAACAGGACGCGACTTGATGTTGTGGTAATGCATACCGAGCTATTTACAGAGGAACCACACATTCTTGGAGGTTATTGTCCGGTTCTTCTCCAGGCTCTCGCCGTTGGCGGGCGTCCGGCCAGTATAGCTCGTCTAGGCTGTTGAAAGGTGGTTGATCCTGACGCATAGATACAGCAAGACCTCGTCTGCTATACCTTCATGTTGGTAAACAACCAAGATGACCCCCACGTCACTAATTTTTGCCAAGCCAGGCCATTGCGGCGGCGATCATTGCCTCGACACCAGTCGTAAGGGTGGGATGAAGTACTGGAGCAAAGTCGGGACTGTGATTGACCGGAAGATGATGTACCGTTCCCTCTTGTTTCGCTTTCTCGTAGACTTCGGGATCCGTACCGCCAACAAACCAATAGACACTCGGAATCCCCAATTCAGTCCCGAAACAACCGAAATCTTCGCTAGCGGGATTCGGACCTGTATCTTTAACTCTTTGAGAACCAAAATGCCGAACCATCGCATCTTTGATACGATGACTTGCTTTCTCGTCGTTCACATTTAGTGGATAGCTATCGATCGTCGTTATTTCCGGTGTTTTTGGGGCGTTGGATGCCTGAGCTTCGGCATTGACTATGCGCTCTATCGACTCCAATACTCGCTTACGTACACCAACATCGAGTGTCCTGATGTTCATCTGGAGCACAGCCTCGTCAGGGATGATATTGGATTTTGTTCCAGCCTGTATACTTCCCACAGTGACCACTGCCAGTTCTGAAGGACTGAGCTCTCGGGATACGATGGTTTGCAACCGAAGGACAGTAGATGCGGCCATGATCACGGGGTCGATACTCGACTGGGGCATAGATCCATGAGCTCCTTTGCCAAAGAGTCGGATTTCGAGACTGTCCGCCGCGAATGTAATCGGTCCCGAACATCCAGCAACTGTCCCCGCTGGTCCGACCATGACGTGTTGTCCCAAGACCACCTCTGGTTTTCTACTTGGCAGTCTGTCGAATAGTCCATCATTCAACATTGCCCTAGCTCCCTCGGCTGTCTCCTCGCCAGGCTGGAATAAGACGATAAGTGTGCCGGACCAGGCATCTTGCTTCATGGCGAGCAGCTGAGATGCGCCCATAAGCCAGGTCACATGCATATCGTGTCCGCAGGCATGTGCTGTTGGAGCTGAATCCTTGTCTTGACCCACAATCGTACTGGCATAATCTAGTCCGGTTGTCTCTTTTAGCGGCAGACCATCCATGTCGGCGCGTAACATGATCGAGGGTCCCTCGCCATTCTCCAGTACACCAATCAATCCCGTACGGCCGATACCGGATGTCACTTTGTACCCATGCTTTTCGAGGTACTTAGCAGCGATTTCGGCCGTCCTGTGCTCCTGCATGGACAGCTCCGGGTGTTTGTGAAGATCCTTGTATACATCCTCAAGTGCAGGGACAAGGTCATCCAAGCCAGACAGAATCGTTTTCAGTTGGGAGGGTTGTGAACTTTCGGGCATGAGACTCGTATTGCTGCTGACAACAGCAGGTCGCAAACGCAGGGTTGACCTTGACAGGACTGGTTTCGAAAGCAGGTGGACTACTGTCATAACGCAACTGCGAGGATGACGTAGGTCGAGATACGTATTAGTCCCGAAGTGGGACCTTATTAGGGAACGTGAATTAGCATGATCCTCCTACGCTTATTTGCGGATCATGATTGATTAACGGCAAGGAGCTCGAAAGCTGGCCCAGAGTAGATCGCGATCATTGTCGGTAACATCGACCCAGTGAGGACGCGCCATGCGACCAGGCGGTGAAAACCCAAGAACCGCGCTATATCATCAACATACATCCTTTCCAATCAACCTCTCTTGACGCGAATCGCTTAGCCTCAGTGTCTTCTCCTTCTCAGCGTCGGAGCTGGAGGGCTTGGGTGACTCGAACCTGGACCCTCCTCGTCTGTATACTACTAAAGTATAACGTCTCCGGCTGATTCGGGCTTAGAAGCGGATTTGCGCCAAACGCCCGTGGACTTCCAACACCTCGGGGCGAGCCGACTGCCTTCGATGCGATTGATTGCCTATATCACACCTGGAAGGCCGATCGAGTGAATTCGTAGCCTCAAACTCTCTGACAATTCGAAGTCGGACCCTCTCTGATAGGTCAAGGTCTCCGATCTCCCGACGTCACCATGGACTCGTCATGCGTGGCAATGGGACGAAACGTGATCGTTGTAGGAATTACAAAGGATGGTCATCGTCAAGGGGCAATGAAAGGAGCGAGTTGTCGGAGTCCGTTGCTCAAGGGCTTGTCCATCAGGATGTGTTCACCTTCACTGCGACTTCTCTTGAGTCTACCGCCTATCCATACACGACCTGAGCATTACTCATCTCGTATTAATTACACTTTCACGCATCCCCCTACCCTCAAAATATCACCAACATGGTCACGCGCCAATTGATGCTGCCTGTTCTCGCAGTCTGTCTTGCCCAAGGGACATCTACAGGCTTAAACATGTATATCAACCCCTTCATTGCTTCATGTGAGTACCTCTCCCGATCAAGATCGCTCGATACTAGTACAAGGCTAATGCTACAGACCTTCTATCACTCGGTGTGGAGCCGAAACACGTATCAACATACGTCGGCGTTATAGAGGGACTCGAAGCACTGACGGAAATCTGTATGATACACATTGTGAGTGACCCGTAAATGGTGGGTCTGATTTATAGCATGTCCTGGCTATCGAGCGGGTTCCCCATCGATGGCTCTCGGTCTTTACTCTTGTGCTACCAGGCACCATTGCGGGAAGTTTCGGTCTTGCTGTATATCCTTGGCAACTGGCAGTCATGCGATGCCTCATGGGAGTCGCTGCCTTGGGTGGTATGCAGTCTATCATTCTTGGAGAAATCGTCGATTCCGAGTCTACAGCCCAAGGTAATGTAGCAGACTCTGTGTGAATGAAGGGCTAATGCAGATAGCGTTCGGATGGCTGACGATCGCGGGCTCCATAGGAGTCATGAGTGGGGCAGGTCTAAGTGGTTACCTTGCCGAGCCGGCGGGCAGGGTACCTTTCGTGGGTGACCTTGCGATAATGAAGCAGAAGCCGTACTTGCTCCCAGGCTTAACTCTCTTCTCGGTTGCTGTGTTGGCAGCTTCGGCCGTTTTCTTCTTTGTGCCCGAGGTAAGCTGACTGACGTATTCGGAATGCCTGCAGCTGATTATCCAGACGAACCATGTGCACCAGACTGATTCAGAAGATCATGTTTCTCCCGCGACAAAGGTCAAACTGTCATATCGAAGCCTAGCGTCAAGCACCCTATTTCGATCATTTATCAGCACGAACTTCTGTGAGTAAAGGATATATTAGATGATGCTGATGACGCAGTCCACAAGACTTGTTTTTTCGGGAGTATGGCTCTAATCGTAAGTCCACTGATCTCTTACCGCCACTGATTTCAGTCATCAGCGGGAAGGCTCGATCCTGGTTTAGGTGGAATTGGCATGACTGTGTGTTGCGTCAAGTATGAAAGCGCGACCGAATGTGCTGATACGATCAGCTCTCCGAGGTCGGTCGATTACTCGCCATAACGCCTATCCCCATCATGTTATTCATTTTGCTGTTCACTACCAAAATGACTGAAAAGTACACAATTCGCCAGATTGTCACTGTCTCTGCCTCAGGGGCCATCATCGCCGCTCTCTACTTTCCACTCGCCAATTTTTGGGTCATGCATACTTCACAGCCGCTGGCGTATGTGGATCTTCTATGGTATGCTAGTCAGATACTAGGCAGGATCTGGTGGACGTAGGTCAAAGTATGATAAAGCTGATACCAGACTGCAAATAGTTATCATGCTGAAACTTTACCCTCAACCGCATCATCGAGCAAGGGCGACTTTGGTCGGTAAACAGAGTACGAACCTTGCTAATGCGATTGGGGCACCGGTGTACGGGTGAGTCATGTCAGCTTTGATGAAGTCGGGCTCGAGCTGACTGCAAGGCGTCTCTTTGGTTCCTCCGCTGCGTACCCGGCTGGATCACTGGGAAGACAGACCATTTGGATATTCGCGGTATCGATAGCAATCATGACCATAGTCTCGTCGGTCTTGCTACCAGAAATCGATAAACCTGACCCAATCACCGAAGTTGACCAGCAGCCCGACGATGAGGAGAGGCGACGACTGTTGGATAGTGATGACCAGCCCAATGGATTGTTTGACACCGGGTCGACAAGGGAATGATGATTTGTGCGTCATATAATGAACTGTATGAATGACGCTGTATATGATGATCTTCTGATTTCGCCCTAAACTCCCTTCAGGGTTGAGCATGGGGGATTTATTCCTTTGCGCATTCTCCTTTGAGCAGCTAGACCCGATGACTTCCTCCCCTGCCTTCTTCTGGCTTGTATACAGCTGTATCAGCTCTGTAGATCTGACTAAGAACCTCATTGACATTGACGAGGTAGCCTTTCGTTCATTTTGAATACCCGATATTCCTAATTATCACAATTGAATTGGGCAGTGAAGGTGAGATTCAGCCCAAGAGTCCAAGCCACACCAGAAACAAGGGAGACATTCACTCGCCGATCTAGTAAATCCCATCAAAGGATCCTCGCACCCCAATTCAAGTCTCCTTCTAAGCTCTTCCCGGATACAGTTCTCAACACGAAAGACACTGATACACCCTTACAGCTACAAGTGTCAACTAACAGGTCAAACCCACCAGAATCGGATCCCATCAACATCAAAATGCCAGCTCCACCAGGAATGTCGCAAGAAGAATACCTTCTTCTCAAAAAACGTCAAAAGGAGAAATCAGATATGGCAGCAGCGAAAAAAGTGTATAAAGAGAAATACAATCCAGCTACGAATGTTGAAGAGATTGATAGAGAGACTTTAGAGGGGACTTGGATGAAAGATGGGGATTGGGGACCTGCTTGGGCTCAGGTTGAATTTGTAAGTTTCCCCTTTCTGACGCCGTTACGACTGAGTCTATCGGGAGTCAATCTAAATGGAAGAGTGGACTGATGATAGGATGCGGATGGGTGTTTGAAGAATGTCACTGATGCTGGGAAGGAGAAGGACGGTTTCTTCGCTCCCGCCGGCACGTATGTTTATCCCTTTCTCTTGCCATTTGTCCTCATACTCGGGCGTTACTTCTGCTTGCCTTTGGTACCCTTCCTCTTCTCTTTATTCTATGTTCAGTATCCGTATCTGACCTTCTGCACAGCTTCCATTCACCACCGCGATCAAATCAGATTGAAAGCTGATAGATAGGAGTCTACCTCTTGGAGCTGCAATGCCCGAAATGACGGTATTGAAATATGGCGGGTGAGTGTCGTGCGTTTTTTCGTTCAGTCGACTATCACTCTCCGTAGATGAGCACCGAGACAGAAGAGAGATAGATACAAGGGAATTGAAGAAACAAAAAGCTGATCGCCAGATATTTCCCCGCTGGTACCTCATTTCCCGGCGGAGTCATGGTTCCCCTTCACGCTAGGATGGTCAACCTTTTACCGCAAATGACGGTCGATAAGTCCAATCCATGGAATAATGAGAGTCTTTGTAGTATTCAGTAGCGTGTTCAGTCATTACGTCGATATTTGACGATCGGTAGATGTGCTATGGTACGTGTAGCGATGGTGTATGTACTTGTCCTACTTATGCATAAGTTAGCTAGTTTGATAGGCAAATCCGTGAGGACCAGTGGTAGGCTTCGACCCGTGACGTATCAGTATCCGCCCATGCATTTCTTCCAAGTGCTGATCCACCTAATTTTCAAAGCTCTTCCACCCAACTTCCCTTCTCATCAACCTCCAAAACCTCCCAATCGACCTCGACATTCTCCTCTTTGAATAGACGGACGATTTCCTCAGCTATGCCGTTGAAGTTCTCGGTAGCTAGTGCCAAGATCGTGGGACCGGCTCCGGAGAGACAGATCCCCAAGAGCCCAGGGTGGGTTGTAGGTGTTAGGGTAGATAGGATCTTTGGCAGACCTGGGATCTGGTTGTCAGCGGACGCGAGTGAGAGTGATTGTGTCGATATTCGAGTGGGGGATTATTGGTTTCATTGGGAGTGTGGGCATCAGAACGAGAGAAGGAATATGACATACCAATGGCATTCGATATGGGTGATGTATTTTATCCTTCATCGCCTCAAAGATGAGCTCTGGATCAGGTGGTGATCGTGCCAAAGCAGTCGTCAATACCGCCAGTCGTTGCAGGTTGAATACCTTTTGGTCAGTTCATCATAAAACCGCACAGAAGGTAGCTCACCATATCTTTCCTGGAATATGTATCTGGCAAGACACCCCTCGCTTTCGCCGTCGCCAATTCAAATCTCGGCATGACGGCAATAGCCTTGATCTCCTTCGCCCATCCATATTTGATATAATGTCCAATTCCCAATGGTGCCTTGGGTGGATCTTGTCCCCAACTTGGTCCTGCATCCGGTGGGTATTCAGGAAGTACTTCTGCTAATGGTACCGCAGCGGCTGAAGTATCTTCGGGAGACAGTTCTTTGAGGTATGAACCAACGAATCCACCTATTAATGCTGCTGTGACGTTATCCGGATGTCGTTCGACCATTAGAGCGAAATCGAGTAGACGAGATTTTGATAATCTCAAATTTCCAAGTAAATCACCCAAAAGAACACCAGCAATAACTGCTGCTCCTGATGATCCTAATCCTCTACCGAATGGAATCTCATTGTGCGCGTGAATAGTTACTCCAGATGGAAAAGTGGTTATATTGTGTGATCTCAATACATAGAGGGCGACTCGAGTGAGGAGGTTCTTGTAGGGCGATAAAGGGACGTTTGACGAATCTAGACCGGTATAGGTGATTACTGGTAGCACTGCTTCATCGTATGGTGATGTAGGGATGTTGACTTCGACCGTGAGCGATAAAGAAAGGGCGATACCGCAGACATCGAACCCTGGTCCTACATTTGCTGTTGTAGCCGGGACATGAATTTTGTAGCTCTTGTTCATGGTGACTGGTCTGATAGAGATGTATAGTATGAGTAGTAACACACCAGTTGATTGATCCGTTCAAATAGTATGACGTGTTATTTGTTGCCTTATGGATTAATGCTCGACTTCTTCCTCCTCATTGTCTGTGTCTAAGACTATCTATTGATCAACACCTATACCCTCTACAAGAGTCATAATCCCTCGAACCCTCGAACTCGACAGTGCCAGATATAATACCTACCCGCCTCGAGCATTAAACCCGGACAAACTTCAGCCAAAATGAGTGGACGAAAAGTTATGGTTCAGGTAAGCTACCCATTCTGTGCTCGATTTGATCAAGCTAATAGTTTAGCCCATCAACATTATCTTTAATCACTTACAGAAGGTCAGTAGCAGCCATTGGATTCAAAATAAACAGCTGAACCAGGTCTTCTTCCTCGATCTCTGAATACTATATTCTTCCTACACTCGTTCACAAATCTCATGAACATCTTTGTACGATATTACCATCACGGAATATAGCATAACCGCGTGTCTGTCTGGTTATTCGATAACAACGAGTTCCGTATCGAGGCTTTCATCATTGTATGTGTATTTATTTTCGCCGTCAAGTTGGATCTAGCTAACCAAGTGTTTTCTTCGACCCTCCATTACCGTTAACAATCACATTGGCATTATTTCTACTTTCCCCCCGGTCTCACCATCGCCCAAACTACATATTCTCGCTCAATATCAACAAACCGTCTCGTATCTGAACTCTATCCAATTCGCAGGGCTTTGACGAGTTCATGAATCTCGTACTGGATGATGCGGAGGAGGTGTACATTGAGAAATCGGGTAAAGACACGAAAGCAAGGCAGGATCTAGGTATGTGATCTACTTCATTCAGACTGCGTCACCTTCTCTCTCCTATCAGATGTTGATGGAGCCCGAGAGGTATGGGATGGGTTAGAGGGAAAGGAGGTGAAGTCGGGACGGCACGAAACAGAGTCATTGGAGCAGCAGGATGAGATGGATAGGAAGGAGGACACGCACTCGGTCAAGGGTGGATACTGATATACAGGTCGAATCTTATTAAAAGGTGACAACATCACCGTCATTGAGGCTGTCGCATGAACCCGTTAAAATCGGATGGGGCGGGATACGAGAAAGATGTCGTAATCTGACATATTCGGGATATGGATATGGATGTGGAATAGACCCGGATAAGAATGGGTCTGAACAAGATACTAGATGGATGGAAAGACAAAGACATGCATCGATTGTACCATCGGAGACCAAGGAGGTTAGGTTAAAAGGCGGTATTGATCGACGAGATTTAGGAGATTGGAGGAGACGGTTACAGGGCGACTCGCGCGGTTTGGGACTGACTGTGTTGCGTTCGGATTGCCTGTGGCTGTACACTCACCTACTCCAGCTGGCCAACTGCTCGACAGGCAGCTATGGAATGCTGAACAGGGTAGATATGAGCTACCCGAAGTTGAGATTGTCATATCTATCCGACTCGGCAGGTGACGGGTGAAATAAATAGTGAGTACTACTACCCACCGCTCAGTATCAGATCTATACATCTCATCGTTTATCATAGTTTACTTTATCATCTGCTATATCGTGAACTTTGAGGTATTCTTCACCATCTCCTATTTCATTCGTAACTTTCGATCCACCAAGTGGATCTTTTTCCAAAGATATCTATCTATCCCTTGTCCATCTTATACCCATCCGAACGAAACCTATCCCCGACCAAGCCCTACCCTCCCTACTTCAACCTATTATCAATCCCCTCTTCCCAACCCAACATCCTCTTAGCCTTTTCAGTACTAATCAAACCACCATTCCCTACAACTCCACCTTTCACTTTACCCACTAATTCCGGAAACCTCTCCTTCAACAACTCCTCCGTGGGTCTCTGTTGCATAGTAGTAGGAGCGACGATAAAGAACGTTTCATGACCTAATGGGAATTGTCCCTCATCTACAGTCAAGGCGGATAAGCAAGCTTGAGCAGTTGATGATAATGACACCCAACCCCATAGATCTTTCCATAGACCTTTTCGATCGTTTAGGATGGAGGAGGTACATTGTTCGTCTGGCGTTACAGCGTGGAATCGGAGTGAAGCGACGCGGAGAGTTGGGTATCGGCGAGTGAACGCGTCGGATTGGATTTCGCATGCGCTGGAAATTAGCTTCTACCGTGACCAACGGGAGGGGCGGGTGGAGATTGAACGGTTCGGGAGGTGGGGGAAAAGGGTGGACTGCAAGCTGAGATCATGTAGTTGAGTGTCTACAAAACGACAGTACTATGATCTGGGTGCTAAAGAAGCAAAAGACGAAGGAGTACCTGAGATGTGAAGAAGATAGGTAAGAAGAGGGGATGAGGGTATAGCCGTTTGAAGGGTAGCATCGAGTGATCTTAAACGAATTTTGACAAAGAAAGTCACTAAGCGGGCCACGCTTCGAGAATAGATATGATGAATGGATCAGAAGAAGGGAGAAATGACTAGGTTGAGATAACGGGGACATACTGTTTCGAAACCGAATATGCGTCTTCTGGGTAAAATGGATGCTCCTCATCCAAGGGTAAATAGTCAAATCGAGGTTTTTGGGAGTAGACTACAAGTAAGCTTCAGCTAAGATATCCGAGATATTGACCTTGATCATAGGGGGAAATGAGAAGGTCGCGGCGCAAGAGTGAAGAATGAGAATAGGATAGATGGATAGAAGATACAGGACTCACTCATTCCAATTGAATTTACACTTGATGCCACTACTACCCTATTTATTCCTAGTTCGCCAGCGATTTCGAGGGTGTTCCATGACATTGCGGAATTCTTGTTGTATACCACCTGGTTGTTAGCTCACGGAAGGGGGAGGTGGAATGCCTGACGGGGCCGGACGAAGGAAGCTAGATTTCATATCAATGAGCATATGTATATGGCTGGATAAGGGAGTGCGGTGATTGATTGCAGTGAGGCACGGTCGGGCAAGGGGAATCAAAGAACAACAATTGCCATAAGACAGGAAATAGAAAGACGTACATGACTCGGAACATTACTGGTCAATTCCCCATCTTCTCCAAATTTATTGAAAGTAGCAGCAAGGTGTATGATAGCAGTACATCCCTCATCCTTTACGATCTTATAATATGCTTCATAATCCGTCGCATCCAATTGATGGTAGATATATCTCCCTCGAGTACCGTTATCGGTATCGGTGAGGGTCGAATCAATGAGTGATACTGGACCGATATCAAGTGCTATTACTACATGACCATCATTAAATGCTTTGAGAGTAACGCCTTGTCCGACCATTCCGTTGGCTCCTGTTATTGCGATAACCAATTTCGATGTGGGTGACATTTTGGATTATATCTTTGCTTCAACCTTGTGATTAACGAGGTGGAGTGATTCACGAGTTGGATGTTGAGGTGGATGATCGATGATGGTGAACGATGACAAATTCGACTCGATGCAACCTCAGTAAAATGTCGTGTTTGAATATATCAAGCTGACCTCGTTTCACATCCATGTCCTTGTGTGCAGGGTGATGTACTTGTACTCTACAAGATTCCGGTTAACCCGGTCTCGGCTATTTAATTAGGGTAGTCATACATTACAGGTACCTGGCGTTTTGCCCGATACCCGCAAGCTGGCGGAAGGATGGTATGTTCATGCATATATGTAACACAGGTGAGATAGTGAGAAGAGCAGGACACGTGCTTCATTGTCATCGTCGAGCTGGAATGATTCTGCAAGTCGTGTCTTGGATCGGACGGCAGGACGGACGTCTACAGTTAGTTAAGCGCTAAGAGAATAAGAAGCCTTGGCCCGGCTGACGTACGAACCGGTATATTCGCCGTTTAGCTAATATCATGACTTCAGCCTTGACTTCAACACGACCTTACCTCGACTGTTGATTAGGAACCCGAACATCCAAGAAACCTCGTGGAAATTCACGAAGAGGAACTATGAGCTCATTAGGTTCATTCGATACTTCTTTCATTCCCGTCCAATCGGCTCATCCTGCGGGGGAGGTCAAATTGTTTGTACGGGTGAAAGGGAATGGAGAGGCGCTATTATTGCTACATGGGTATCCACAGACTGGGCGGTGAGCCTTCTACCTTCCTTCACTTCTTGCTTTTCACGCCATGATGTGCCGGACTGTGACCTAATGGTTCCTCTTCGTTCCATGGTTGTCATCTTCGAGTGCCCCTTATCTTACTGGCTGATGATGTTGTGATGTGGTGATGTTTGCTGACCAGAAGAATGTGGCATAAGATTGCAAATCAATTAGCTGAGCGATATACAGTCATAATCCCAGATCTCAGAGGTACGTTCTCCGTCTTTCCGAGAGATACCATGCTGGGAGCAAGTCTCGTAGAGAGATCAGTGAAGTCGTTAGACGAGATGACGATGGGACACTGTCATCGGGAGGAGGGGTAGATGGTAGGCTGATGATAGGATATGGTCGGTCGGATAAACCAAAAGGATCTAGCTCTCATATTGAATATAGTAAAAGGGTGATGGCGGATGATATGGTTCAGCTCATGTACGTCTTTGTTCGTATTCCTCTACTTTCGTGATTCCCTTTCCCTCTGTTTACCTCCTGGGAATAGCATACAATGCCAAGCTGACGAGTAGGACCCACCTGGGTCATCAACAATTCTCAATAGCAGGTCATGATAGAGGTGGAAGAGTCGCACATCGATTAACACTTGATCACCCGGATAAGGTGAAGAGGTTGATGGTTTTGGATATAGCTCCTACGTTGGGTGCTTTCGAGGGGATGGGATACAAGAGTGTATGCTTCCTCGTCCTTTCCTACTTGACTTATACCTTCTTCCCGCATTTCGGTCTTTCCGGCACCCATGTTACTCCCTGTTTAAGTCAGTGGAGGATATCTTTCCAAATTTGCTCTTCCGTAACGTGGATCAAGCTGATGATCAGGCATCAGATAAATGGCATTGGCTACTCCTTAGCCAGGAAACACGTCATATCGTATGTTCACATCCATCTATCCCTCCAATAGACACACACTCGTCCATCCATCTTGTCCCCCTCTGCCTTGTTCAATCCACTCGCCCACCAGTTTGAATTGTAACTTATGATCAGGAACGATTCATATTGTCCCAACCTCAATTATGGTGGGATATGTATCACGATCGACCTACTTTTTCACTTGTCAAGTGGTCAGATGAGGATGTCGAGGAGTATCGGAGTGGACTCGAGACGAAAGAGGGCGTTCATTCGGCGAGTCTACCGTTGCTTGCACCCTTCTTGCACACACTATCTCAACTCCGCCACTTTTCACCTATAGCGACGTGAAATTAGTGAGATGAGTCTTGTGAGGATCCAAAGGTCACAAAGTCTTGAATACGCAAATTCTATTGGTAGACGCTGATCATAGACGGTCGAGGACTATCGCGCAGCAGCATCAATCGACCTAGAACACGATCGTGAATCTCGGGATGCCGGTCTCGTTATTGCACTACCGAAATTATATGTGGTATCGGGTAATTTAGGTCACGTGAAAGACGCCAGTAGATCTTGGATACCTTTTGTCAGTACTTCCACAGAAATCGTGGGTATAGGTCTAGAAAGCGGGCATTATGTTGCTGAAGAGAGACCCGAGGAAGTATTAGAAGGGATCATTAGGATGATGGAGGATAGGTAGTAGTAGTAGTAGTGCCACAATAACCATTTAATAGCATGTAACGCCGACTTGTCCACGTGGAATATCTTGTCTTGTCCTCCACTTCTAACTTGAACGCGACTTGAACATCTTTAATTCATCTGTATCCTATATCTCATATTCAACCACAATGTCAAACGGTAACGGGGCAGGACCAAGTACATCTCAACATGTCATGTCGGTCTTGCAGACTCTTTATGTGGATCCGGATCCAGGAGCAAAGAAAAGGGCTGGGGAGTGGTTGGAGGAATTTCAACATAGTGTACGTTATCTCTATGACTGTTGAAGGACTGAGCACCAATATCTCGTGAAAGTGTTCTGATACAATAGGAACAAGCTTGGCAGACCTGTCATGAGCTATTGAGTGATAACGATTCACCGCTAGAAGGGAGATTATTCTCGGCTCAGACATTCCGTGCAAAGGTATGTTTCCTTCAACCCTTCCCAGCTCTGTTCCCTTCACACACTACGTCCTCTTGGCGGAAGGAAAGTATCTGATGATAGATCACATACGATCTATCCCAACTCCCACGAGAACAGCTTCCCCCACTACGCGATTCCCTCATAGCCTCCCTTACAAGTCTTACATCGCCAAACGCCCCTACAGGTTCAAGAGCCGTATCGACCCAATTATCACTAGCGTTGAGTGATTTGGCAATTCAAATGCCTGAATGGGAGAATGTAGTTCAGGGCATGATCGATCAATTTGGAAGTGATGCCAGGACAGTGGGCGTGTTGTTGGGATTCTTGAAATGTTTAGTCGAGGAATCTGGAAATCCTAGAATTGCAATTTCAGTATGTCCCTTCGCTTTGTCTCCTTTATTGATCGTCACGATATTACTCGGAGAGGTGTAAGGACGCTAATCTTCAGAGCGAACAGGCTCAAACGAATTTAACGCACATGATTAGTGGAAATGCACAGAGTGTATTGGGCGTACTTGCCATGTATATTCAGGCTCAAGGTGAGCATGATCAGGGTCAGATGACTGAGGTGTGTAATTGATATCAGGCTTAACGGCACAAATCACGACTGCAATCTTTGAAACACTTTCATCCTGGCTTGCCGCTGGCGAAATTATACCTTCCCAAGTTGCCCAAACCCCATTATTCGAAACCGCATTTACATCCCTTTCATCTGATGAATTATTCGATTCCGCCGTCGACCTACTCTGCGATCTTATACATGAAACGCAAGAAATTGACGATAACGTCGATGTTATTCAACTCATTATTCCCCGCCTGGTAGCGCTGCGGCCGGAGTTGCGTACTCATACCGAAGATCCCGATCGTATACGTGGATACTGTCGATTATTCTGTGAAGCTGGAGAAACATATACGGATTTGATCGCTCGTCATCCGGATGACTTATTGGCCTTGGTGGAAGCGGTAGCGGAATGTGCTGCATATGAGGATTTGGAGATTGTTCAAATTACATTCAATTTCTGGTACAATCTCGCTACTGCTTTAGGCCGGACACCTTCGGATCCCAGGTTTGAACCAATACTGGCAATTTACGCGAATTTACAATCAGTCATTATCAGCCGTCTACATTTCCCTGGGGATGATGAACAGCAGACTGCTCAGGAGAGGGATGAATTTAGGATGTTTAGACATCGAATGGGAGATACCTTGAAGGATTGTTGTCATGTCCTTGGAGCTACGGTTTGTTTACGGAAATCATTCGATATGGTCGCTTCTGCCCTTTCAAAACCTTCACCTTCATGGCAAGAGATTGAAGCACCATTGTTTTCAATGCGATCTATGGGCGCTGAAGTGGACAATGATGATGAGGAAGTACTTCCGCATATAATGGAGATGTTGCCTCAATTACCTGATCATCCTCGAATTCGATACGCCGCTATACTCGTCATCTCTCGATATACACAATGGATTAATCGACATCCATCAAATCTCGCTTTCCAACTACAATACGTTTCTGCAGGATTCGACATTGCAGATGAAAATGTTTCTGCAGCAGCGGCACAAGCAATGAAATTCATGTGTCAGGATTGCCATTCCCACTTGGTACCCTTCTTGCCTCAACTCCACACTTTTGTCGCAAGTGTTGGGGATAAATTGGAACAGGCAGATATGATTGAAGTCATGGAAGCTATTGGATATGTCGTCTCGAGTATGTCTCCGGAGGAAGGGGCTCAGGCATTACAACAATTCTCGCAACCGCTTTTGCAGAAAGTCCAAGCGGCCAGTCCAACAGAGGGCAAGGAAGGATTGATGAAAGTTGCCGGTAAGTCCTTTTGTCCTTCATGAGGAGAAAGCGGAGAGGGCTGATGATTCAGATGCATTAGAACAACTGGATTCATTATTAACGCCAATCCGTACATTATCCCCTTTCCCAACATCATGCCTCCAAACCGCTCAAGCAGTTTATATGATATTCGACACATTACTCAATCATCACGCTAAAACCTATTTCATCTCGGATCGAATGTCTTCAACCCTCCGACGCGGACTAGCATTCTTTCCTCCAGAAGCTATTCAGCCGATTCTACAGCCATTGGTAGAGAGGATGGCTGGATGTTTTGAAGAAACTGGTTTCGCATGTTATTTATGGATTGTTGGGAAAATTACTGCTAAATTCGGTGTTGGATGCGAAGGACCTGGTGGGGAGGTACTTGCTGGATTATTGGGTGGGGCGTTTGAAAGGGTTACACAGACTCTGGCCCGGAGATTGAGGGAAAAGACTGCTCTCGAAATGCCTGATGGTGAGTTTGGGAACCTTTCTTTAGTACCATCTCTTTCTACCAAATCATTCTTTGTTCCTCTCCACTGCATCCTCTGATCCCGCCTCGCTTCACTGTGAACCTCCTACACTCAATGCTGCTTGGATCTCCCGATTCCGTCCAGTCCTACCATCTCTTGTTTTCGTTCTCCTAGTTCAACATCTTCATCTCGTGAAGACAAGCTGACAACCAGTAATGGACGACTACTGCCATCTTTTGATGTCGTACCTGACAAATATTCCAAATCTCACTCTCACCCTCCCATCCCTACCAGTCGCAATCACACACACCCTCTCAGCCTTATCATGCCCCTCACCCTCCATCATCCGTATATCCCTCGACGTCCTTTCTAAATTCTCCTCACTACTACCACACCCAACCTTGACACCGATATTCCAACAGTACGGCAAAGGAATCATCACGCTAGTGCTCCAGGGTCTGATACAGGATTTTCCAGAAGATTCAATGGACGAAATTGAACGGATCCTGGTCGGTACCCTTGGAGTGGGTGGGGTTGAGGGAGAGGCATGGGTTGGTGAGGCGTTATCTGGAGTTCCGGGCCATGTCGTTCCTGTGGGTGATGGAGGGGCGTTTATGGGAGAATTACACGAGTGAGTTCATGTTTGACGTTCGAAGTGGGGCGTCCCGGTCCGGTGGTTGAGGTTGGAGTCTTTCCTGAGGTTCGACCCGAGCCGGATGATCCAGCTGAGGACTGTGTTTCGACTGGGTCAGATATACAGATGCTGATGTATCAGGTATCTACAGAATCCCACTGGTGATCGATTACGAATCGCTCTGAGGAACCTAGTGAGAGCAGCAAGACGCGCAAAAGAACGAGGAAGGCAATCTAGGAAAAGTATGGGTGCTTAGAGTAGTACTAAACGGGGCGAGGTGCTGGCTGAGCTTCATGTTGCGGTGGAGATGCTTTCTTGTCAAGAATGTGGACATGGGATGCCAGGTATGGTTTGGAAGCATAGGAGGAGTTGCATTGACTCCAATCAGTTATGGAGTGTCGATGATCAAGGCATGAATGTAGATTATAATGCATGGCAACTTGTCGATACTGGCTACTGGTTATTTGGACCGATCTTCCGGGGATAGGTGAGTAGGGTGAAACAACGAGTCTTGTGAAGGCGTCGCGAAGCCATCGAGACCCGTCTGAAGTCACCATCGTATGCAGATTGGCCGTAGACTAGCGCACGCGACCAACTTGCTTCCAAGTCAAACGATAGATCACTTTCACCATGGAATTATCGAAATAACAAGAAGAAAGAAGTCGAGCCAGGTACGCAGCCACTGCCGCCTTGTTGTCCTGAAATGACGGGCGCCGGGCTGAATTGACTAACGCCCAATGAGATTTGATCGATCCCTGGATTCGTAAGCTGAGGGGTGACGACTGCAGTACGTACCACTTTAAGAGTATATTACTGGGATTCATTCTGTAGTGTAGGTCCAGACCCCGTGCCGAAGAACCTGCAGGGAAGGGGGAAGGGGGAATGCATTGATGATGGGGCCACACTTGACCGGTTACATACATACGATTACAGTGAAGATGATGTTCGTTCAAGTGAACTGATATAAGTCAAGTAACTTGATATGTCTTTGTAGTCTATCGTTCCGTTAACCTCACTTAGTACTGGTCGAAATTGAGAGAATACGACAGGACTAGATCACAGGGATGAAGGATGGCTGAGGTGGTAATTCATAGTCGTGCGGAAGTCGTTTTTAACGTCACACTCGTACTTGCCATCGTGGCGACTGTGTTTGTTGGATTGAGAATTACTTCAAAATGGATTGTGGTAAAGAGGAATAATTCGGATGATGTATTTACTATCATTGCTTGGGTGAGTTATCTTCTGGAGATTGGTGAATAATGGGATTAATAAGTCTAGGTGTTGATGATTGGATTGAGTACGTCGATTATGGTAGGATCGAAATTTGGTCTAGGTGCTCCTGATTCTGGTAAGTCTTTCTTTTCTATTGAAGCATGTGATACTGGTATGGCTTGGTACTGTAGGTGCTGACGAGATAGAAATCAGACCAGAAGATGCCATGACATTGAAAAAATCCCTTTACGCATTCACGGTTCTGTATAATCCCGCATTGATGGCTACGAAAACGGCGATCCTTCTACTCTATATTCGAATGGCCGCTGCTCACCCTTTCCTCCGATACGCATCATACGGTACTCTCGCTATTGTTAATACTGCTGGAATCGTACTTACTTTCTTAAACATATTCCAATGTCGACCTGTTCGAGCCGCTTTTGATCGTGATTCCGGGACTTGTATCGATGTTGTATCGCTTTACCTATCTTCGGCACCTATCAATGTTCTTACCGATCTCGCTATATTGTTATTACCATTACCGATCCTTACTCGATTACGATTAGAATTTCGCCAAAAAGTAGCACTAGTAGCTACATTTACAGTGGGTGCTTTCGTTACGGTAGTCGATGTTATTAGGATCGCATATCTACAAGATGCTCTCAAGGAGGAAGTATTAGCTTCGACAGGAGATGGAGGGATTAATTCAATTGGACCTGCGAATACTGCTCAAGCTGCTCGATCCAAGGATTTCACTTATCACGCAAGTTTTAGTCTTATGTGGTCAGCAGTGGAAGTTAGTGTGGGATTAATGTGTTGTTGTGTTCTCGTACTCAAACCATTGATCATGAAAGTAGTACCGATATTACTTCATAGTCATCGAAATTCGATTTCACATACAGCTGGATCAAGGATTACTGGGAATGGGAATGGAAATGGTACAGGAGAAGGAAACGTTAGTAGAGGAAGAATCAGGTCACTCAGTCTCATGGGTGGAGGACAGACGAAATCGCAAATGTCAATGAATCAGGCTACACCTGAAATGGCTAGCAAGGATAAAATGTCACCGAATCCAAATATGGCAACTATACTTGAATCCCCACCTATTCCAAGAACAGGAGAAGGAGGAGGAGGAGACGAAGACGAAGACGAACAAGACGGAATGGATTTCTTTCAAATGTTAGCGGCCGATCCGCAAACTAGTGCGGCACCTCCACGGCACATCACATTGCCGAGTACTGTCGCTCCACTCGCTTTCCCTCCGGATCTTATCTCGCCAACTACCGAACTTCCGCCTACCGCTAGCCTAGACACCAAAGTTCCAATGACGAATCTCAGTAGGAAATTCACACGACATGCTACCATGATGAGCTTTTCTGGAACCAAGAGGAAAGAAAGTGTAGATCCGACTCAAGCGCCCACTCAGACATTCTTTGATTTCGTCAATATGAACGGTATCAAGCCCTTGACTGAATTGACGGCTAAAGAAGCATGGTGGCCTATCCTTTTCGGTGAGTTATTGATGGGAGAAAGCAGTGGCTAAATATCAGTGTCGATCCTATTCTTCCTATGGGGTTTCGCATACGGTCTATTAGGTACACTCAATGCTGAGATCATCATGCTCCTTTCTATTTCGCCTGCCAAATCGATCGCACTTCATAATGCCTATTGGTTAGGCTATTTTGTCGGTCCACCTATAATCGGTCACTGGGTCTTGACTCGTGCTGGCTTCAAAGCGGCATTCATGACCGGTCTCGCCATTTACGCATGTGGCGCTATGGCATTTTGGCCTTCATCCGTCTTACGTTCATATGCCGGCTTCTTCATTTCAAACCTCATGATCGCATGTGGTCTCAGCGTACTGGAAGTCGCCGCCAATCCATTCATCGCTATTGCCGGACCTGGTCGATTATCGGAAGCTAGATTATGTTTCGCTCAAGGTATTCAAGCTATTGGAGGATTCAGTTCGCCTATCCTTGCTCAGAAAGCATTGTTTCAAAGAGTAGAAGGAATCGATCTATTTAGGGTTCAATGGTGTTATTTGGCCGTCGCCCTTTTCGTCACTTTTCTCGCCGTCGTTTTCTTTTATGTCCCATTATCAGAAGCATCCGACAGCGATCTTGAAGTCGTGGCACTTCGACGAATGGATTTCGCCGGTTTGGAATCGACTGATCGAATTTTCAATAAATTGAAACTTGGTCATTTCGTCTTGGCAACAGGTGTACTTGCCATGTTCTTTTATGTCGGTGCTCAAGAATCAGTCTCATACTTTTGGGATGAAAGTATGCAGGCTGTTAAACCTGGAACCAACTCTTTTTGGAATAGTGCCATTTCACATGGTTTATTCGCTTTTGGTCGATTCTTATTTTCATTTTTCGCCTATCTCGGTATCCCACCTCGAATATTACTGGCGATATCTATCGGAGGAGCATTCATTACTTCCCTACTCGGTCTGGTTTTACCACGCGGTAATGCTCCACTTGCAATGTTGCTTTTAACGGTATTTTTCGAATCGGCAATTTTCCCATTATTATTCGCAATGACATTACGAAATCAAGGACATAATACCAAACTCGCATCTTCGTTACTTACAATGGCAATATCTGGCGGAGCAGTATGGCCAAGTGTAACTTACGGAGTCGTCACTCTTCATCCCGATCGTACAGGGTTGGTCCCACAAGCGTTAAAAGTCACAGTGGCGTTATATGGTGTTTCAATCTTAATACCAGCAGCATGGCAACCGAGAGTAATGCGACGTTGGTTAGATCCGAAATGGTCAATCATCCCATCAGGTAGAAGGGGAAGTAGTCCTGCAGATTGGACTTGGCCAGTATCGGAAAAAGGAGAAGTCGCACATTTGGCTGATGTCGCTGTTGATGGGAATTCACATGTACATGGAATTGGACCGGATAGTCCTGAGATAGAGATGAAAGAGAGGTCTAGATCTTCTGAATCGTCTGGTTCACGTATACCATAATGTCATAATGTAGTAAGTTTAAGTAAAAATTAGATCATATGTACAGGCCATTGGCCGGATCATGCAGTTGTATTGATACATTATACTGTTTTTCGCTAGCCTTTCGGGTCTCCTCTCCAATCTAGGAACCGATCAGATGATTGGCTCATTTCCCGAGCTGTCCGACACGGCAAGCCCGTTGCAGACACGAGATCCCTAGTTCAACAGTGGGACGGGTGATCGTTCTCATCTCGTTGAAGGAATATTGCCTTGAGTCAGGATCGAGCAGCGAATGATACCGGCAGATCTCTCAGAGTGGTTGCATTCTAATACTTCTCACGCAATCACTCAACCATATATGACAATATTGGGACCGGCAACCGACAGACATTGATCAAGGAGCAAGTGGTTAGGGGGGCAGCAGAGATCAAGTTTCATTAACGTCAGAGGTTGCCGCTTTCAGGATCGCTTTTCTTCGATCACTCATGACATCTGGCTGTGGTGAGGTCGCTACCATGCCTTTATATCTGTCCACACTGTTAGTGCTATATGTACATGCGAGTATATACCTCATAACCAACCTGCCACGTGTCCCCAAGTCAGTACGTGCCTGACTCGACGCGTTGATTCATTCAAGTTACAAGTTACATCTTGTTGTTTCGTCTCTCCGACTCCAACGTTACAAGCATTCTATCCGAGACAGTTCCATCCACCATTCAAGACCAGATTGACCCGACAAAAGCGGAAACTGCCGAATGTCTATTGAACCTATTTGAAAGTAGACTTTGGGGATATCTAGGTTGACTTCTTCTTAGTTATTTTATTTGGATCTACACTACAACTCCCATCGCATCGCGGGACAATAGAGAACGGGGAACAAGGACTAGGAGATGGATCGTTGAGTGGATCACGAGTACAAGGTTGAGATTACACGTTGATTATTATTATCTACGACTACAATTGCTTCGATCACTACAAATAACGTATCAATACTACGACTATTGATCGTTTAACATAGATACATCGACGTATATATGATCTCGACCCACATCTAAATATCGCCCTCTCACGCCCACCCGACATCACATACCGACCACGAGTATCGATATCGATATACACCCAACACGATACAATACACTACAACACCGTGAATCTTCATCAAGTCTCAGTAAGTCTCGATAACTGTATGCAGTTGACACTAGTCCGCGTCCAACTGTCAACACCAAGCAACGCAATCTTCATGCAACTTTCGCAAGTTCATCAAACTCAGTAATCTATCCACTCAAACCTCGCCTCAATCACCAGTACAGCCAAGATGCTCCCACCTCGCCGAGTTCACGCGCCAGTCGAAGAAGACGATCCATTCGATTTCCCAGATTTACCAGATTCATTCTCGGACCAAAGTCAATCTCGCACTCCTTCATCGTCCCAAGCTCAACCTCCATCTACCAGTCAACCCCAAGCCCAAGCCCCATCCCTTTCCAGAAAAGGCTTACAATCTACAATCCTAGGATCCGGGCCAAATGGTATTGGAGTAATTACGAAACTTAATACTAAATCCAAACCGCCCACGATCACCCATGGATCCATCAAGTTGAAGAATAAGGCTGTTGCTAAAACTTGGGAGGATGAGTTGGATTTTGAAGGTGATTGGGGAGGAACTTTGAAACTGAAGGGGAAAGGGAAAGGGGGAAGCAAGGTATTGAAGAAGGTGAAATTGGAGGATGGAGGGGAGATGGATGGATTCGATGATGAGGAGGATTGGGAGGGGACTTTGAAAACTAAGATCAAGACGTCGGGGATGGGGACGATTAGGTTGGGAGATGTTGGAGGAAAAAGTGGAATACCTGGACTGGCATTACCACCTCGAAAACCGATGCCTGATGCGGATCTTGATGATCTCGGATTTGACCTAGATGAGGATATTCAAGTAGATAAAGGAAAAGCCAAGACGCCCAAGAAAGTCCCACCTCCAAGTCGATTCTTTGTTCGACCTACCACCGTCACCCAACCTGGACCCGATGCTCTGGACGACTTGGATGTATTCGATTTCAACGAAGATGAAGCTACGATTAAAGCTTCTGCAGCTATGAGGGCTTTACTACCTCCACCTCGTATACGCCCTGTTGCTCCGCAACCAGCACCACTGGCTAATGCTGTCAAGGATGCGGACTTGGATATGGATATTGATATGGATGAAGATTTCGCTCTACCCCTCAATCTTACCAATTTAACTCTCGCCACTAGGACCGATGTACCACCCGGACGACATGGACCTCGAGCATCAATAGCGTCAACCAACACCGATTGGAATTCAGCTACCACATCTGCAAGTAATGATCGTTGGGATTCAACACCTCCTTCGAAACGATTCTCGGAAACTTCTGCTACTTCACTTAGTGATGGTCCCAATTCATCCAAACTTCCACAAACGCCTTCTTCTCAAGTTGAAGATGAAGATATGGAAGATGGTTTAATTTTACCCAGCAAACATTTCTTTAAATCTACGAGTAAGAGGGAACTGAATTCAATGCTTGATAGAAGGAGAAGACCAGAATACGCTTCAGCTTCGCCTACGCGACATCGATTGATTGAGAATGAATCGATGATGCACATGCATGAAGGATTAGAGGATGGATTGGTATTTGATGATCCGAAATCGGAATTAACTAGAAAGAGGCTTGTCAAATCTAAAGAAGCTCGATCTCAAATACCAATTCCGACAAGAAGATCTCCTCCTAGTAAACCATTTTCAGGGATGCCACCTCCTTCGTCAACTATTGGAAGGGATTCACCAAAGAGGGAAAGAACACAGTCGAGCGTTGGCGTTGGGATGGGACATCGACATTATTCAACTGGGAATTCGACTTTACATGGTTCACCATCTTATCTCGCTTCTCAAGCTTATAATCCTGCTTCTGCGTCTGGATTACCTCCACCGAGTGGATCTGGATCTGGATCTGGATTTAAAGCCTTTTTCTCACCAACTCGACCGAAATCACCACTACAATCACCTGGAGCTGGAGCTGGTACAAAGGAGAAAGAAAGGTCTCGATCGGGTCAAGCGTTTATTCCTATGCGAATCCCTCAAACGCCAGAACGTGGTTTGAGGCATCAGAAATCAAGTTCTCACCTTCCTTCACCTACACATCATTCTGGCCTTGCGAGGAAACAATCATTATCATCCCTCCAAGATCAACCTACGAATACTGGTGGACAATTTACCAGTGTATCTTCATTACATCCTTTAGCTGAAGAACCTATAAAGCCGGGCTATGCTACTTCTTCAGGATCAAGGTTGAGGGATCCAACACATGCTTCATCTTCCAAAGTGAAACAACGACTTCCACTTCATGGTGTTTTTCCTACTTGTTCATCGTCTTCTTCGGTTTCTAGGATTAGTGGATTACCGGCTCCTTCGACTAGTTCTGGATCTAGTCATACTACCAGGAGTAGACTTTTACATGCTCAGATGAAAAGACGACCTTATGGTGATGGAACCGAGTTGGAAAGTATTGAAGATTTGGTAGTGGGTGATGACGAGAAAGGGTCGTATGGTTCTTCTAGGTCTAAGTGTGAGTTTTGGTCTTTCTTCTTCTACATTGTCCCCCTTAGACTTAATGCTCTTCACTCTTTCAAATTCCTCAGCGTATAGCACTGAAAACAAACGTACTGATATCAGCATCCAATCGACCTTCTGTACGATCCGTCTTTCCCGATAAAGAGAAAGAGAAAAAGACTCGTTCTGGTTTTTCCACCCATTCGACCTCTACTACTACTGCTACACCTAGAGATAGAGGAAAGACCAGAGAGGGAGGAAGTGAAATCACGATTAGGGGGATTGATAAAGAGGGTTCTTGGGGACGAAAGAGGGGCAAGAGGATGCCTCTTTTGATTAAACACCTGGGAGCGGTCGATAAGCGCAAGGGTGAGTGATACTCGATTAGTGCAGTCTAAAGCTGCTCCTTGCTCTGTAGGTACGATACTTACGCCCAGTGGTTGGTGAGATGACCTGGAACCCTACTGCCCTGCGATGGGAGGGCAATGAATCGGCACTACAAGATTTCGATCATGTTCCTACTACTTCCACCGCTCGTCCCGCCTTGATCACCCATACCGACATACCCCAACCTACCAGTACTGGATCACCCACGAACACTCACTCATACCATACCGCCGCGGGGACAGTCAAGATAGTTGGAAATATGCAATTCGACCCAAAAGCCATGCGCTGGATATCACTAAATCCCGACGATGAAGTAGATCCATTTGGAGATATCGATTTCGAAATGGCAGATGATGAGGGAGAATCACAAGCACAAGGTGGGAAAAGGTGGATGAATGGCAATGGATCAGCGAGTGAAGCGAGTTCAGCAAGAGCTGTATCGTCCGTTTTCCCTGGTCCTGAAGAAGAATATCAATTTGAAGTACAAATTGACGAGAGGTTGAAAAGTGAATGTCTTAGAGCTGAAGAAAGGCATCGGAGGGAAATTAGGGGTTTTGTTAGTGCTAGTGGTGGATCTTGGTCTAGGTCAGAAGAGAGGAGGGAGGAGAAGAGATTATGGGAGATTAGGAATTTGGCTCTTGCTTAACGGGGGTGGGGTGGGGGGTGACGATGGATCTTTGTTAGTGTAGGAGGGCAGCTGGATGTTGGTCCACTTGTGGAAGGGGATGCAGTTCTATCCGATTCCGAGTATATACCGTCACGCTGTAGGGTTTATATCGATTCATTTTGATATCCATGTTGTTCAATATAATGTATAGCTACCAATTTTGATATCTCCCCCTTATCCCCATTTACTATTGCGTGACTATGACTACGAATATAACCGACGTCACTCTTAACAGCTTAACATCTAAAGATGCCTTGTTTATACTATGAAACTAGTTCCGTAATTACCCGATCTAGTATATAGGCGTGCCTAACCGAATCCGGTCATAGTAACATAGCAGTGTAACCCGCGTGCCTATTGAGGGAAGAATAGAATACTGCGGCTAAACGAGGGGCAACGTTTTCACACTCCTTATTCCCCACATTGAACGTTGTTATCTCTTTCTTTCTTATAACTCTTTTTTCATCACTATACTACATCAAACACTATATTCTGCACCTCGACTACTCAATCGTTTGGAACAAGCAGAGAGTCAGGATTTATAGGAAAAGACTGTGGATCAGAGGGGATAGAGAGAATATATTGGAATTTTGAGTCAAGAGTGGAAAGATAAGGTGAGTCATCGTTTGGTTTCGCCAATTTTTCGTTTTTAGTGGGATATGGTTTTCCTTTCTTCTATTCTCGGTATGACATGGAAGTATGAGGGGAGTGAGGGTTGAGAGTAATGCGGAAAGTAGGGAATATGTAGTCTGTATTGGAATATGGCGCTTCTTGAAACAGAAGTAGGGAAGGAAGGGACGGGAAGGGTGGTCTGTAACACTTTCCATCCACTTCAGCCATCTATCCCATTGTGTGACTGTCTTTTTAAACTATCAGCTCGGAGATTTGGGACTGTGATGGTGGAGATAGGAGGATGAGAACATCAGGAGGCTTATCTCTGATTTTGAACGTTCCTCGCAGAGACTAGAGCCTGAGTTGGTGGGAATCGGTAATCAGTCCATCCATCCAGACTCAGTGTTGTCTTGCATCCAATCCACCCATTTATCTGTTAGCGTGAATGTCGTCTCTGGATTGAAAGAGATCATCCAGCCCATCCTATCCCATCAGTCACCCTGATGGAACGTGTATCGTGTATCGTGTATCATCTACCAAAGCGCAACTTGTCCCCACCAGACTCCACCTATCCCACGCGCCATCGCTTCCTATCCCCTTCACAATTGCATCACCATCTCCATCCTCACTTCCGACTCCAAGCTAAAACCATAGAACAATGTCCGACTCACCAACCCACCAACCACAACCCCAACCCCAAGGGGATTCACTAAATACTCAACCGGAATCGATGCCAATGCCACTTCCAGATCCTATTACTGGTAGATTCGACCCGAATGATCCTACCGTTAGAGCACTTGCAGAGGCTGCTTTGAATCCGGATAAAAGCAAGATTCCTAGACCTTATAAATGTCCGCTTTGTGATAGAGCTTTTTATCGATTGGAACATCAGGTATGTGTTTTCCCTTCTTGAGGGCGAGTCGAGGCGCGTGATATCCTTCCATCCGATCCTACCCTACCCCGTCTATCCAGGCATCAACCGTCTTTACTTTACTTGGGAGGGGGATTTGTTACCTGTCAAAATCCTATTTGATCGGAGTTAGAAATGGGCTTGCTTCTCGTCATATTTCCTCCTCTACGCGAACTTCGGAATACAAATGGCGGATCAACGACCACCCAAACCCCCTCCTCCTCCTCCTCATCCCCCCATACCATCAAACCCACCTTCCACGAGACAAGCTAACCCCAGACCCGACACATTCGAACTCATACCGGTGAAAAACCACACGCCTGTACTCATCCCGGATGCGATAAACGTTTCTCTCGTTCAGATGAACTTACACGTCATGCGAGAATACATCTTCCACCGCCTAATGAACAGAATATGATGATGGGCATGGGAGGTATGGGTATGGGAATGGGTGGTAGGATGAAATTTGATAGAGAGGTGAGTTGGGTCTCAGCTTTGTCTCCTGTGTCTCTGCTGGATTATTTTGGAGTTGTGGTCAGCTTTTTCTGTGTTTGTGGTGTTTGTGGGAAGGTGTTTGTGAGGTGATTTAGTGGGATACGAGGACCCGGGCCTTCACTTCTCATATTCCACCATACTCTTCACCTCTCATCCCTTGCACCTCGTCTATCCCATCGTTTTCGACATATCGACACTGCTCTATTTCCGCTAGACCTCCTCTCGCTCTCATCGTCTCACTTGCCGATCGACCCCCTGCCTGCCACACCTTCCCCTATAACCCACACACGCGCTTCGCGCATTCGTTCGCGGCTAACAAACAGGACGACGATCACCGAATGAACCACCTCGCTCCCTCTTACGGTATGGATTTCGACCGTGATTACTCTTCCTACAACCTCAACAACATTTCCACCAATTCAACCGGAATGAACGATATTTCTGCTTTGGCTGCCGCAGCTTCTGACCAATTGTACGAACTCGAGCGACACGAAGCTTTCCGTCGTGCAGAATTCGAAATGCGTCATCGACAAATCGCTTCTGCCCGTAAATCTAATGGAAATTCCCCTTCGGCTACTCCTGCATCTAATGAACGAGATAAATATGGTTTAAATGGAATCTCAACTCCGGAAGGAAGAGTCGTTTACCCCGTTTCGGCTGCTCAAGGAGCATCTGGGAATCAACCTGCTGTACCTAGTGGTACACTTGCCGATCCGACTTATTTGGTACCTCCAACCTGTTGTCATGAGGAATGTCACAAGTCATATAGGAAAAGGTTGAAGTATGCTAAAGCTACTCAAGCTTGTCCGAATTGTTTAAGTCAACCTGGAAATGTTACCGGACATCAGCATAACGGACATGGAGGACAAGGTGGAGGAGGAGGGAGTGGACATCATTCAAGTGGGAGTAATACGCCCAAGGATCGAACTGGGGGTAATTCATCAGAGGATTTAACCAAGTTAGGTGGAGGTGGTGGTGGTGGAGGTGGAGGTGGGAATAGTAGTTCCAACAACAACTTCAATTTCCATCAAGCGTCCCTTCATACTCAATTGGCGAAATTGCAACAACAACATCTTTCCGCTTTGCAACAAGCTCGATCTCGACGTACTTCCCAACCTCAGCAACCTCTTCATGGTGGACTTGCTCGACCCCATGGGCATGGACAGGGTCAACATGGATACGGTGGATTCTCTACCAATCCATCCACTGGACCTTCTCCCGCATCTTCCGACTCTGAAGATGATGATGAACCGTTGAACCATCACAATCATAATCCCGTTACTCAGTCCATGAACAAGATGTCATTATTCCATCATAGAACCGCACCTTCTTCGCCTATTCATTCGAGAGGACCTTCAAGAGCTGGATCACCTGTAGAGGGACATTCGGCAAATTCAGGTAAACATGGATTAGGAAGTCATTCGGCACGTGATGCCAAGAATAGGTCTCATCCTTATTCCCATCACTCGAACTCGAATTCGAATTCTAATTCTCACTCGAATTCAGGAATCAATATCAATCATGCTCATTTCTCTGTTCCAAATTCGCCACATTTACACCCTAGTTCCAATACCAAACATCGAATGTCACCTCCTGATCTCGCAAGATCTTTATCGGGTGGTGGTGGATTACCAAGACAAAGTGTTGAAGATATTTTAAATTCATCCGCCATTCCACCTCCACCGAATCATTCTGATCGAATGTTACCTCCACCAAATTCTACAAGTTATAATTCTACCGCACCTAGTTTATCTTATTCATTATCGAATTCAGGATCAACAACTCATTCACCTAGTACTTCAAGAGCTGGATCTCCAACTACTCATTCGCATCATGGACATCAATCACACGGTCATGGCGGTCATGGTGGTCATAATAATCATGGATCTCATCATTCGAGTAATTTAGCTCATAGCGTTAGAAACGCATTCAACATGACTCCCATTTCAGCAACTTCGTCTCCTTCGACTAAAGCTACCAGTCCACCTATTGGACAAGGTCAAGGACATGGACATGGACATGGACAGAAATTGGCACCCATGTCCCATGGGCATGGACATGGGCATGGACATCATGGATTAGGACATGGAATGAGTATTGGTGCGATTGGAGTTGGACATCATCAACAACAATTGAATCAGATTCAACAGATGCAAGCTCAAGCCCAAGCTCAGGCGCAGGCTCAAGCTCAGGCTAGTAGGAGTAGAGGTGGAAGTCCTGTTCATGGACAGGGACATCATGGTGGTGCAGGTGCGGGGATGAAGATGGAAGTTGATGGTCAGGCGTAGGTCGGGTGTGATTTGGTGTGGTCTATGGTGGATATTTATGAGGGACTGTTTGGTTGGAATGATGGTTGAGGATTAGCGTGGCTGGTGAGATACTGCGGTATGAGGGATGAGTGGATGTGTTGGATATACCTCCTGATGATGTTGATGAAGGGGGGAAGGACAATGGTAGGTAGTGTCCTGTTTGGTCGTGACGGTTTTGACACGATACATTACAATACAATCTCCACTTTCGAGTCTCGAGTTGAATTAGTTTTAGGTATGGTATCGTAGGGTTTGGTTTCAATACAATAGATGGGTTTAGTCTTTAACATGTATACAGTATTTTCTACCTCTGACTTGTTGGTCGAGGTGTGCTACCCATACCCATACCCATACCCATACCCACAATACCCTCACATACATACTGTACCATACGCAATTACCCCATGGGATAAAGGATAAAATTCCCCCACTTGGTAATCGATACTACGTCATTTCATTCACTGATCGCCGTAGAGTGCTAGTATAGAAGACACGTTGGTGTCTATCTATTTCCTTTCTCTCTTTCATTCATTCACCTATTATATACCCAAGCAGCAACAACAACAACAACAACCAAACAACAATGTATATCCCAAACGTAAACTCAATCTTAGCCGCCGGTTTGGCTCTTACTGGAATGCCAGAGATTTTGAAAGGTCGTACGTTCTCTCTTCCCTCTTCCCTTCCTTTCCTATCTTGGGCTTCTTCTTATCTTTCCGTTCCTTCCATATCGTTTGGTTCGTTATGGTTTGTTGTGTCTCATCTGGGGAAATGTTAGATGGAACGGGTGGAGAGAATGGGGGGCTGCATACCTGA